>JAVQIZ010201615.1:0-11900 GCA_036023535.2 Galaxias brevipinnis
CAAAAGTTCTATTAATTTAAGTGTTTTTCACAAAATTCTAAATGACGGACTTTAGGGGCCCAAGAGGATTTTTTGTTCCCCAATGTGGAGATGGACCTATCACCCAAATTTGTTGACTCAATGTCATATCGTGTATGAGATATGGCCTTTCAAAATGTGAAATTTTGTGTCATTTGTTATAGTGCCACCATCTGGCCACTTTGGGTCATCTTTGCTTTGGGAGTAGCGGTTACCGGTACTGACCCGTGTGCAAAGTTTCAAGTTTGTAGCGTATACCATCTCACGAGAATTTGCGCCAACGGAGGAAAACATTAATAATAATAGGGAAGAATAAACCGGTACAATAACAATAAGGGTCTTCGCCCTTCGGGCTATGACCCTTAATAATAATATTATAATAATAATAATAACTTTATAATAATAAAGTGTTCTGCAACATGAACAATGGGTTGTTGTTCTTTTGCCAAGGTTTATGTTTCGTTTTGGTAATAGCATAATATTTTTGTATTTAAACTGTTGGTTTCACTGACTCTTTTGTGTTTTGTTTTACGTCCACAGGCGTTATTCTCTAGAAGCAGCAATGCTGTATTAATTACAACTTCAGTGACCTTCGTACTTGTGTCTGCAGAAGCTCTTCCTGGGTTCAAGGCCACTCCCACAATAGATGCCAAACTGCCCTATGACTTCTTCTTCCCTTTTGTGTGAAGGCAAAGTGAAGGATTAAAACTAATGTACAAACATATCATGTTTACAGTGTGATCTTCAGCAGTACTTAAAGACTGACAAAAGGCTTTTAACTGGAGAGCTCTAGAGAAATGAATACACGGTGATAAATGTGTGTTAGGTTTTTAGGACTATGCATCATACTGGACATGCCACAATAACAAAATACATGCTGGACATGTCTACACTTGTCTACTGCTACAGCTGTCTACGGGAAATCCGTGTAGCCTAAAGATCCTGAAATGTCTGCCTGCCAGATGGATTCATGTCAAAATAATATTTGGATTTTTTTTTTAAATTATTGTTATTGTCATCTTGTGAAGGAACTTTTGCTTTATATTTTGCTCAATATTTTAGCTCTATATTAATTGATAAAAACTTTTACTACAGAGATAAAAATAGTAATGCTACAATGTACATCTAAATCTGCTCAGTAAAAATCTAACAGTATCATCAGCTTTCTTTCACTTACTTTAAAGCTAAGGCATTTATATCTACTAGACAGAGAAGACCGTTATGGATCTGCAATCTGGAGCTGAAAATGTACTATTTTGAACCTGTTGACCAGCCTTCATATACAGTGACAGACAGGCTAATCAGAGTTGGCTTTGAAAAGGACTGCATTTCGACCCTCTGACCTCTGGGTCTGCGTATCGACCATCAAACTATTAAAATACAGAAGCGTAATGGTTTTGGGTGATATACTATAAAACTATTTTATATTGCTGCTAATGCCAAAATGTTTAATCTGCAAAGAACGTACATTTTACCAACGTATTGTACAAGATACTTGGCATATTGTGTAAATAAAATATATTTCCAGAAAAAGAAGTCTTATCAAGATTCATAAATAAATACAAATAAGCTGAAAATACAAGCTGAAATGTATTTCAAAACAAAAGAAGAGTCTATGTTGTGGAGTGCAAAACATTTTTATACAAACTTATATGTTTTTGCATAGCTCACTCAAAATCAGTGGCATAGTTGTACAAAACATTTTATTTTTCAGTAAGTGGCTATACCAAAGATATAAGTTATAGACTATACCAATATATACATAACACAACTGCATATATTAATTCCACTAAAGTTCCCATCACTTATTTAAATCATTGGTTTCCAGAAGAAATAGCATCAGAAATGTAAAGTTGGAAAGGGCTTTGGGTTTATAGGCAAACTACCTGATTTTCATGATTTCCACATTTTGAAATATATCCAGTAGCATACTTATACAAAAATAAGTAGTCCATAGGCTGTAAATTAATAGGCACAAGTGATATACACATTTTCACAAACAAATACTGGCCATTTTAGAAACTTCAACCTCCTGTATCAAAACGGTATTGAATTCTGTTGAAGAAGGCCACGGAGTCTTCTGTTCTCTTCTTCCTAAGGGTAGACAGTGAGAAGTTGGCAAAAAGGAGCAAAACATTTATGTTTTAAAAATGGGAGGATTAAATCTATAGCTGAGAATATAGGTAATGTGAATCGTATTGCCAATGCAAACAACTCCATGAAGGAAATGGACTAGATGTTTAAATAAACTCACTATCTTCAGGTTGCGCTCCTGAAGCTCGTTAACCTGCAGGACGAGGTGGTCATAGCTCTCCTTTATCTTGTGAACTTTGTGATCTGCACGGTTTTTCACTGACACCAGTATACCTAGGTATTAATAGTGTTAATGAATATAACAAGTATGCAATATATTATCTACCGGTGTGTTTCTTTGCATATTTTTTTACCTTTAGGGGAAACTCCAATAGGTTTTAAACAAGATATGAACAGCTACTAAAATAATAAAAAATCATAAACAACAATTCATGTAGCTGAAGAAAGGATATCAAAACAAAAAATACACCTGCTACAACCCTTACATAAATGAATATTTACTCACCATTAACAATCCTTGCCACCCTCCACAGTCTCAGCAGGATGAGGAGTCCCATACCATCGAAGGAGTCCTCATGTGCAATGAACACGATGTCCAGCACAAATGACAGAACTATAATCACACCATCAAAAACCTCAAACTTGTGCATAAAAAATTCTTGGCGGTAGGCATAGATCTTCCCAATAAGTTCCACCATGAAGAAAGTGAGAAGGCTCAGACTCAAGTAGTGAAAAACCTGTTAAGGAATGTAATGTGAGAGCTTGACAGGAAATAATATCTAAATTTCAAGTGTCCAATAAATTCATTTAAAATACCACTCCAATCATAGGAAATCTGTATTTAATAAAATTTTTACCGTTATTTAACGAGGTAACTCCAACTGAGAATGATTTCTCTTTTGCAGTGGTGACCTGGCCCCGTAGGGAGAAATTTACCAACTCCAGTAATTTTGCCTGTGCCTTTTGGTCAGGGCACTGACAGGAGTATTAACCCTAACATGTATTTGTATTGAACTGTACATTGCCTTTAGAAGATAATAATGTGAAACAAAATGCAGCTAATTCTAATTATGGGTCTAAAACCAGAAAATGTCTTTCCTTTTGAAAACCAGACGTGCTGGCCATGATAGGGTGCTGCAACAGAGACAGCCTAGAGTTCATCTCACCTCAGGGGCTAGATGGCCGTGATCCAATTTAATGATTGATAGATCAATCATCAGCTCTGCCAGGACAAAGATGGCATCCAAGATGACCAAACACACAACAAGTACCTGAACGTGAACAAAATATCTCATTAGCTAATGGCTTTGTTATTCACTAGTAGAATTCCATTTCATTTAAGATGAATCAAGATTCCTACAGGTACACAGTTGTACAATTGTTGAATTTATAATGCTGCAATATTGAGTATTCTTCAGTTTAGTTTGTATCAACAAACATAACATGACCAAAAAACAGTGATGTAACCAAATTAAGTTTATACCTGTAATCTATCCGAACTGTAAAGCCTTTTAAGAGAATCTCTGAAAGTAAGTTGTGTTTGATATTGGCCTGTAGCTGGGCTCAGGTCCTCAGAAGTTTCATGTAGCTCCTCATGCTGCCACTCCCCAGTGTGGACATCACCCACTGTAGAGAAATACCTCAGGAACCGAGCCATGGTTCCAATCCTGAGAATAGAAATGTTGTTTCACCACAAACCTTTTTAGCTGACATTAATGCACAAACTATCATTCTGTCTCATTCCTACTATTTGAAAACAGAGCTGTTAGGTATGTTGATAACTGTTAGTAATCTATTCAAGTCACATCTGTATGTGGCTTTCTAGACACGTTTAAGTAATAACACAATTGAGAAGTTTAATTGCAGGATTATATGAGTAGATTGCTTAAATTAACTCCAAAATAATATAAATGCATTTACCTGTGGGTGATATAGTATTACAGTCTGTAAAAAAAAAGAACATTACATGTTGTTACTTTTAATACCAGTTAAGATAATAAGAATTTGACTGTGACTAAGACCAGCGTGGATAATTCCTTCACACACAGTTGGACAGTTAATTCAATAAAGTAAAGTCCAATGTTAGACTACTAAACTACACAAAAATACTGTAACATACCTGCTTTCTTTGTTCAGACGATTTAACACGACTTTGCATGTCACAATGACTTAGCATAAACAGAAACCACTATGTGTTTTGCAAAAGAAATGCAGAATCACAAAAACATGGCAACATACCAGACCCACCTTCTTTAAAAAAGGGAACTTTAGACCACTCAGAACAGTGCTTCCTATTGTAAATGTAAGTACTATCATCCATTCTATGAACCTTATTTAGAAGGTTTTAAATGTTAGGATGACCATGCTGCACTAAAAACACAACAAAGTATTAGAACTTAATGTCACATGTTTCAGTATAGTACATTCCAAACACTCTAGCGCAGGAAACATTTGTACTTTAAAGAGTAAACAAACACGAAAAACTATATATTTGGATGTAACTAAGTGCAAAAACAAAAATCCATCTTTAAAAGAAAATGTTATTGCAAAGTTCTTGACATTTGTTTTTCTGTATCAAATCAGACTCGCATTGCCATCCAAAGGTTGAAAAATACCATTGCATTTAAAACATAGAGTGCATTAAATTGTCATCAAAGTTTGGAAAAACAGAACATCCACACAACTGTTGCTGCCACCTGCTTTTAGCATTTATATTCTCAATGAGTCTGCAACGAGGTAGGCTATACTGGGGACGCCCGGTTACTCTTTAAATATACAGCCATATCAACTAACAGTGTTTTCTTTGTCAATGATTGCATCTGATTAATAATCAACAAATTATTACAACCTGATTATGTGTTGAAATAACTTGAAATGAAGACTGTGATCTTCCACAGTTGGGTAAGATATAATATAAACAAGCATCAGTGGTGTAAAAAAATTATAATGTCCCTAAACGTTTTCCTCATTAAGCCATCTTAATTCTTACTTATAAAATCAAAACTGTTGTTTTAGTAGCAAAATGGCCAACGCTAGCCAAGACAAGAATGTTATATTTGAGAAGGTTGATAAAAGCACAGATTGGAGGTCTGGAACCAAAAGATTGCTGCCCCGCCCCTGCAGATTTGCAGAGAATATTGAAGAGCTATGTTTTGTGACAAAATGGTGTACCAAAGGTCTGCGACTGCTCGCATAATCTATTGCATAATACGTCATTAACGCCATATCCTGTTTATTTACTAAATTAATTTTTTAAACAAAATATGGACCGTATATGTCACAGCAGAGTATAATTTACACCTCAAATAGTTTGTGTCCACACTTTGCAGTGGTATGCATCTAGATAGGTACACTTCCCAATGTTAAAATATTAAGGCTCTGCGGTTTTAACACTGTATGGTCTGGACAAGGTGCTGTCAGTGTTGCTCAGGAGCTACTATTGGTGTTATGATAGTGTGAAAACATATAGGCACGTCGGGGTGTTCATTTAACATTGCCGATTTTGTTGTGAATATATCTACAAAAATGTAATATATCTATAACTCTCTCTCTCTCTCTCTATATATATATATATATAGATCTATATATATATATATTTATATATATATAATAAACAATCACCACATTTGGTATTCACTTTTTCCCCCAGGAAAATATTTGTTTGTTTTTTCTTACACTTAACTGTGGCCTGATGTACGCTACTTCCCACTTAGGACCACTTCGTTTTGCCACACATTCATATACTGTGACCTGCATTACATATACAGGTAGCATGCAATGTAAATCAAATCAATCAAGATCAACTAGTTCTGAGTTTTCTTAAACTACATGTTCGGAAATACATTTATAATTATGCCTACAGCAACGATAGGGTTACCAGCAGATTTAGATTTCTTAAATAATGCATTTTCAACGGACTGCTTCATTGGCTGCTCCAAGAATGTTGAAAGACAAGTCCATAGGCTACTTTTAAGATTTTGCGCGATTTAGGCAATAGATTGTCCACAGGTCTCGTGATATAGCGTAGTGCGAGTTGGACTGACTGCATGCGCGTACAGCATTTTCAGGGGCAAAACGGAGATATTAGAAATAAACTATAAAAACGTTGAGAGAAAAACATGTTGAAAAAATATTGGCTAATATTGCATTTGTCTATCAACTATTTATAACGAAAGAATGCAGCAACGATGGCCCACCTGGATGTGAAAGTTTGTGTCGTTGTTTTTTCGGACTCCTTCCCCAAGTAAAAGCACTCCGCCTTCAGCAGCGCTTCTCACTGGGAGTGGTAAACTTCGCATTGTCAGCCGACTGCTAAATACATAAATGTAGTTTGCACTTGCACAAACATAAGCAATGTTTTGTTTAGATGTTTGTAGGTCAAACGTATGAAGACCGACACAATTATATTATTAATACCTAAACTAAGGTTTATAGACCCAATGAGTCAAAACTCGGATTACAGATTGCATATTGAACTACGACCACCAGGGGGAACCCGAACTGGTAGGCTGACCACTCTATGGATCTGCAATGGTTAGGCTATAATCCATATCGAAGAAATTGTCTTTTTAACTATTTGCAAAGGCTTGACAGTTTATAGGCTCATTCATATTACGTTAATAGTGAAAACGTGTCGTTGAAGCTGTTGCAGGCAGCTGATGCACCACCAATCAGTAGGTCTGTGAATTGTGAGAGTTTTGAGTGTGCAACAAATGTATAGGCTTTGTAATCTTTTGTCATCGAATGCTTGTACCGAGCCAGAGGTAACGGACATCCAAACTAGTCTGTGTTAAATTATGCACTAGCACGTTGGTGGCCCCTAGTAGGTTGGAATATCATTTAGGCCTAACAATCCCGGGAGACCAGACAGGTTGTCCACCACCGTCGATCTGAGCCCCAGAACGTTGTGGGAAAATGAAACTTAATTCTAGTTTATTTGTGACTTTAATCTTTACACACGTCAAAACTAGTGATTACCTTGAATTTTGTCCGATTTTTTGTGACTGTACCAAATGGAGTACACGGAGTATTTCATGCTTTGAGATTGAAGTCATGCCCACTTTCCATCCCGCTACCAAGGAGTTGTAAGTAGCTCATGCAATTTGCAGACAGTAATTGCCTTTAGGCAAGTTAGTGTTCATGGATTTAAGGCTTGTGTAATTAGCAATACTAATTCGCAAAATCCTGGCGAATATAGGCTTTCTAATCAAACATGCTATTGTTTATATTGTTGATTATTCCTGGATTGTGTTCAGGTGGCTTGTAGGGACAAGACTTTACTCAGTTCCTCAGGATGCCTTTGCCAACTTGGTCAACCTTTCGAAAATGTAAGAATGTTATTTTGCTATTTTATTAATTATAATTGTACGTTCTTTGCCTCTTAACAATTTATTTAGAAACCATATGCTAAATAAACTTACTCTTAAAACATATATTTTGATTGCCTCAGATTTAAATTATCTTAAGTTTTGTTTATTTATTATTCGTCTTTCGGCTCCCTGGATATTTATTTATTTTGTATCTCAAGGGGTACATTGACTAATTAAAAGTGGGCGGTCTGACTTATTTTTTTAGGAACAAAGATTGATTTCATGCGTCCAGATGAATTTTAATGCAATCCTTTCCAGCCTGAGCCAAAGAGCTCAGAAATGTTCTTGTACCTGAATATCGACATGCATATAAGTCGACATGCTAAATGTTTGTGATGTGGTCATATTACATCACACATCTGAACAATACGTACGATTTAGAAGACTAAGTATTCTTTCAAATTATATAAATATATATATGATTATTTGATGTAAATCATCCTTTATCAAAAAGCTTTGAAAATCGCATTTTTACAGTATCTTCACCTATCAATTTTTACTTGAGACACTTATGAATAAAAGATGAAGGGAAACCTTTTATTTATTATTTGAAGAATGTATGACTGCAAACCGATTAAACATAGCATATTTTTGTTTAAAAGTTATGAGCATTTTAGTGTGCAAGTTGGGAACACTAAAGGACTTAAAATGTACGATTTATAAGATCTCATGTTTTCTTTTTTCTTTTCCACAAACCCTATCATCTCCACAATGCTACTGATTAGTTGTATTAACAGAATTAAATTACCTCTACTTAAAAATATTTCTACAAAAGACACATATAGTATCAGTCAGTCGATCCTGTATAAATAAATTGAAAAATTATAATAAATAAAGGTAAGCTACAGGTGCTGTAAATTAAGTAGATACAATATTATATAGTACATGTTACAAACAACAGCACAGGATATTTATATTAGGTTCCTGGTGGGCTGTCAGAGTCCATGTCCTCTTCCCCATCTCTTCACGACTATAATTCTGCACCACTTTCATGACCAGGAGAGTCTCTCTTCCTGAGAAGTCATGCTCTTGTAGTCCATGTGCTTCTCTTCTATGAGCCTTAGCTTGTTCGATGTCCACAACCTTTTTATCCTGAGGGACTGAAGCAGGGGACCTTGGTTTCTGGCTCCATAGAGAAATACACCGATCAGCCAAAACATTAAAACCACCTGCCTAATATTGTGTAGGTCCCCCTCGTGCCGCCAAATCAACTATGACCCACCGAGGCACTGACTCCACTAGACCTCTGAAGGTGTCCTATGGTATCTGGCACCAAGATGTTAGCAGCAGATACTTTAGTCCTGTAAGTTGCAAAGTGGGGCCTCCAAGGATTGAACTTGTTGTTCCGGCACATCCCACAGATGCTCGATCAGATTGAGATTTGGGGAATATGGAGGCCAAGTCAACACCTTGAACTCTTTGTCATGTTCCTCAAACCATTCCGTAACAATTTTTTGCACTGTGGCAGGGCGCATTATCCTGCTGAAAGAGCCCACTGCAATCAGGGAATACTGTCGCCAAGAAGGGGTGTACTTGGTCTGCAACAATTCTTAGGTAGGTGGTACATGTCAAAGTAACATCCACATGAATGCCAGGACCCAAGGTTTCCCAGCAGAACATTGCTCAGAGCATCACAATGCCTCCGCAGGCTTGCCTTCTTCCCATTGTGAATCCTGGTGCCATCTCTTCCCCGGGCTTTGGCAAAAGTTGAACTTTTTCAATTTGAGCGCTTCGCCAAATAAATGGAAAAAAAGCGCTGTTCCAAAAAGACTAGAGTCATGCCGCTTTGAAAAAGCAGCGCCCGAGGTGCTTTACATTAAGAACAGGGAAAAGGCAAAGGAAGTTGAAAAAACTTGTTGAGTGGACACGGCCCCTAAATTGCTAATTTTAATAAATGATGCCATAATTACGGTGGCCCTGAGAGGCCAAACGCACTGCAACTTAACAAAACACTTGCAAATGGACAAAACACAAGCAAATTAAGAAAACATAAATACATTTGACAACACGTGCAGCATTTAGAAAATGTTGAAATTCAAACAACACATTACAGAACGCGCTGCAAATACAAAACACGACACATTACAGAAATGCGCTGCAAATACAGAAAACACAACACATTACAGAAATGCGCTGCAAATCCAAACAACAAAACCTTTGTTCTTGTTTTATCCTTGTCACTTTTAGGTGTCCTCTGGAAACATTTTCCTTGTGTTGCCTGTATTTGCAGCGTGTTTCTGTAATGTGTTGTGTTTTTGTAATTGCAGCACGTTTCTGTAATGTGTTATGTTGTCTGAATTTGAAGCACGTTTTCTAAATGTTGCGCATGTGTTGTCAAATTGATGTAGATGTTGTCTTAATTTGCTTGTGTTTTCTCTATTTGCATGTGTTTTCTGAAGTTGCAGTGTGTTTGGCCTTTCAGGGCCACCGTACATAATAGATAACAACACCGTCTCCAGTGTATTTAGAAAAAAGTTACTATAAATATGTATTTGATCTTAGACAGAAATTTAAAGGTGGGGTTGACAGTTTTTTATTTTTGTGTCATTGGGCAAAAATTCCATATTAACCGTGCTGCATATTGTAATTCAAGTGGTCTGAGAGAAAACCTCTACTCTTGCTCTCCTCTTTGCTCTGTTTACAGGCTTCAGAAAATCTAGGTTGTGATGGTAGACTTTGGCCAAAAAAAGTTGCTATTCCAGCATCCCAATTGCCTATTTTACACTCCTTGGCCCTAACCCTTATTATTTGATGACTTGTTTGATCGATGGATAGCGTGAAACATATGTTTTAAACTAATCGAGAGTGTTCATTCTTTTCTATCTCCAGATAACTAGCAGATGTCATTGTGGTAATACCATTAATGGCATAGAAGTGAGGTAAAGCTAGAAAAACCCCACCTGAACACGTTATTTTCAGTATGATTCACCTGTCCTCCATGCAACAAAATTAACATACCTGTTATTTTGAAAATCTGGGCTTGTGGCTCTTATAGTTTACAGTTATCGCAAGCAATAGCATTGGTTGGTTTGTTTTAAATCTGATCAAACAAGATTGCATCGGCCACAATTTGGATTTGGAGCTTGCTGTTGGCTCACTGATGGTTGCCTCTGGCTCTGGTCATGCAGATCAGCCTTATGTTGTGCACATATGAAGCGCGTGCATATGCCCGTGCTTGTCTGTTGGGAGGGTCTTAGGATAGGGAGAGCTGCAGGAGGAGGGCTGTATTTTCAAATTCAGGCGTTTTTTTTTTACCTTTTCCAGAAAATTGCCAACCCCACCTTTAACTAAGGGCATGATTTTGATTTTACAGGACCTTTCACCTACGTTTTACTAGAATTCACAGTTTTATTAATTATGTGGTGATATGAAGTTGGCTTAGGCTACTATAAATTTGGTGGAATTTCTATTTTGTTTTGTTTTTCAGTTACATTTCTGATGATGAATCCTTGAGAGTACTTGAAATGCACTCCTTCCACAGCCTGCCCACAGCCACCCACATGTAAGTGGATATAGTGGTATTGCCAAAACTACTGCAGTACTACTATTCCATTCATTCTGCATTAACTACATGTAGATGTCCCCGATGTCCCCAATTCATAGAACTCAATTGGCTTTTTTCCCAGTTTGGAGGGTTTGGGGTTTTGATAGTCGTTTTTGGATTTTAGTTACTTTTGACAGGATCAAAACAGGATAGCAGAAAGTTCTGCAGTTTTAGTTATCTAGCCTTGCCAATCCGACTGGTCATTCAACACTTTTTTTCTCATGCCCGTCCCTCATGCCAACCTATTTTTAATAATTTATTTGTTTATGTTTTGTGAACAGAGAAATAAGGAGTAAGACACTGACACATATCAACGAAATAGCATTCAAGGATCTACCCAATTTAAAGTATCTGTAAGTATTCTCTTAGTGTAGGTAATAAATGATCTGCCCATAATGGTCCATAACTCATCCAAGTTGATTGGAGAGTCTTAATGCGTAACCACAACCCCCATAATTACTTGTAACCAACCTTTGTGTCTGCTGATAAGCTGTGTATTTGGGCTAAACTGAGTGAAAGCCAACAATCCAACTTTAAAAAACAAAGATTCATTGCAAAGGTGTTGAAAATCGGACTCCTGTGAGTCCCGTCTGACACTTGTACATCACATCACAGGTAATCGTCACTGAAATATTATTATTATGATTATGATTATTAATAATAATAATCATAATAATAATCATAATCATAATCATAATAATAATAATAATAGACCTTCCGGACAGGGTCCTCAACCAGACATTCCCAATTCACCCTAACTACACGTTTGGGTTTACCGGGTCTGTCCGGCAGCCTCCCCCGCCATCTGATCCAACTCACCACCAGGTGGTGATCAGTTGACAGCTCAGCTCCTCTCTTTACCCGAGTGTCCAAGA
>JAVQIZ010201621.1:0-10815 GCA_036023535.2 Galaxias brevipinnis
TGTAGAAGGCCTCCAAGTATCCCAAACCCTGGAGGAGGGGCACAGTGTGTCTCTCCAGTCGCAGGTAGCCAATCAGATCGAAGGCTTTGTCAAGTGACAGCCGACCAGCGCTGTCAAAACAGCAAAGAGACTCCGTGTTGAATTAAATGCATAAGGAAGTTTTAATAGAGCATTGCAGTTGATTTTTACGGCCGCACTAACACACACACACACACACACACATACGTGACTAGCTGGAAGGCGTTGTGTATCAGGTGAGTCCTGTCACTGTGTCTCAGGGCTGTGTGGTTCTCCCTCAGCAGCCGGGTCATGTCCTCCCAGCCACTGCCCTCGTAGTGGACCAGATAGTACCCGGCCATGTCCACGTTCACCTTCACCCAGCTCACCTCCTCTCCCACGCTCAGACGGTCTGAGGACACACGACAGACGGATCACACTCACAAAGACGCACAGAACCCGACCTGACCTGAGCGTAGGAAAGATGTCAGCGTCGTTTGTCAAACTATGTGAGGACCGCATGCTAACCTGTGTGTGTGGTCATCAGGTGTCTGTGGACTGTGTCCGAGGCGTCTGTCTTGTACGTCAGAGGGATGTGCCACAAGTAACTATACACCACAGGACAGAGCGATGATGGGCATGGGAAAGATACATATCCCGTGTGTGCGCGTGTGTTTGTGTGCACTGCTCACCCCTGCTGCTGTGTGGACCAGAGAGGGTCCGAGGGATGGGTGGTCTTCAGGAACCTCTCCTGCCTGAGGAGTATGTGAGAGCCTTGTCGTGTCACCGTCACCAAGGGGATCCCTTTCTGCAGTGTCCAGGTGTTCATCATGGACGTCAGGTTCAGATGTTCTCCCGCAAACAGATACTGAATGGACACAACAGCCAATCAAATAATAGTCGTACCGCATATGCACTCTCGAGATATCAAATTTAGTATAAAGTGAATTCATGAAAGTGGTGAATTGACCAAAATCAAGGGGAGGGAGGGGGGGGATCAGAGTTTTTTTGCTATGTGTTTGTTGTTACTCACCGCATTCTTAGCCCCTTGATTTGTGGTGTAACAATGTTTTCCAGAGGTGAAGTCCTCTTCTGAGCATGTCTGGGGAAAAAACAAAATACACAAATTGAACCTCGTCTATTTTGATAGCATTTCAGTTTTGAATGAAATAATAGATGATGTGTGAAAATTGCTTGTTTGTTTTGATGGCTGAACGTGTTACATTTGCCATGCTGTCCCATAGGTCCTGGTTGCGTGCGTTGCTGTAGCTGTACTTGTGAAGGTAGCGCACTATTCCATTCTGGAACACCTCGTCAGTCAGGAAGTGTCTCAGCATGTGTAGGATGCACGCTCCCTAGTGCAAGAAAACACATGTAAACAGGCACAATAAAATCTATTATTTTGTCCATACAGATCAAGAATTAAAGCCTTGTGTAAATGTGTGTTCCTTTTACTACCTTATTGTAGGACACAGTGTCAAACATCTCTTTAATCTGAGCGGGGCTTTCTGCAGGGCTGGAGATTGGACGGGAGGAGTTCAAAGAGTCTCGACCAACTGCTGCAAAGCAGGTGTCCAGCAGGTAGTCTTCCTGAGATAGACAGCAGACAGCACTGTAAATGTCCCCGTTCACCAAACATAGTCTAACCTAGTTAGAGTGTGTTATACAAGAACATATAAAGGAGACCCACCACTTTGAGATCAGGATAGGTCGCTTCCACTGAGATATATTCCATGTATCTGGCAAAGCCTTCATTCAGCCAGATATCATTCCACCATTCCATGGTCACTAGATTGCCAAACCACTGCAAAAAAAAATCACAAATTCAACGGATTACACTCTAAAAGCTTGGAGGTTGCTGCATCACTGAGTGCCCCTCTCAGAACATCATGACCTTTTGGAATTTATTCATTCAGTTAACCAAAAAAAACAAATTATAGGCTCATATCATCCCCTTCATTCTATACCTGGTGGGCAAGCTCATGACCAATCACCATGGTGACCCAGAGCTTATCGGAGGAAGAGGAGGTCAGGGAGTCGTAGAGAAGGCTCGTCTCTCTGTAGGTGGTCAGTCCCCAGTTCTCCATCGCACCGGACTGGAAGTCTGGGATGGCAATCAGATCTGATGGTCCAGAAAAGAGATACGGTTGGAAGGGGAGTGACGGAGCGGGGAATAAAGTTAGAAACAAAGGGAGGAGTAATGAGCAGTGAGTTTGCAGTATAGTTCCACAGTTAACGGTGAGAATCCCGGCCTGGAGGCCATACCTTGTTTGGGCAGTGGGTAGTAAATGTTGAAGTATTTCTCATAGAAGTCCAGCATCTTGACCGCCACCTCCAGCGCATAGTGGGTCTGCTGCAACTTCTCAGGGGCGGCGTAGACAGACACCTGAGGTCAAAGCGGCCGATGGAAAAGAACGCAGCGTGTTGAACGCAGCGCAAAATGAAATACAGCAGAACAACCAAAGTGAGTAGAAACCTACATGGGAGTCTTTACACAGCTAACATTGCAAATATGCACCGGGAGCCCTGAACACTCATGTCACTTTCAGGGTCCCGTCTCACCTTCACTCCTGAGGGCGTGGTTCTGCTGACAGATTTGAAGTCACAGATAACAAAGGCCACTAGGTAGGTGCTCATTTTCACGCTCACAGCAAAGTGATCCTCCAACAGGCCCTCCCCGAGTGCCACCGTCTTCTCCTGTAACGTACACACCATTAACGTCAATTAACGTAGAAAACTATGAAAACTATGAAAGTCAATGCGTGCGCAGCACACACGCACACACGCACACACACACACACACACACACACACACAGACACACACACACACGCACACAAACTCACAAAGATACTCACAATAGGCATGTTGGACAGAGCGATGTGCTGTTGGCTCCTCCTAATGGTAACAGAGTAGTAGGCTTTGAAGCTCGGCTCATCAAAACAGGGAAAAGCCATCCGAGCACTGGTGGGCTCAAAGTGGGTGGACGCCAACGTCCTAATGAAAATACAGGTATGATTGTTCTTATCGTCATCTACATCCTTATCAGCAGCAACAATGAGATCTTTAGCCCGATTGATATAGCTAATGGATAGGGTATGATGAGAACAGAGAGAGTCAAAGGGAGTGCAGTCTATCCCCTCACCTGCTCTCTCCACTGCTGGTTTTATAGCTACTCCTGTAGAACCCATAAAATCCATCGGCAAGCTCCGCCTCGAACTCCATATACAGGTAGTAGCCTTCGCCTTTACTCAGCACTCTGGGAGAGAAAATGGCTGCCTGTTCGTGTGCGGCGTTGTAAAGCACAGGAAGTGCCTGAAAAGAAGTCCAATGATCGCACGGTAATACATCTTTAGATGCTGTCTTTCATAGATATCGTATGGATAATAATAGTGATAATGTGCAGATTGTGTCACCTATATCACATTACCAGTATATATTCCAACTAACCCGGTCAGACAGATGATCCATGTTCAGACCCAGAATGGTGGCCGTTGAGATCCGCAGGCCCTTACTGTGCAGGACAACCCAGTTGGTGTCGTTCTGGACACGAACCTGGATGCGCACAGAGCCGGTGAAGCTGAGGCTGGTGAGGTTGGGGTGCAGGAGGATGCGGTAATGCCGGGGAACAATGTATCTGGAACAGCCACACACAATGCTTCAGTCATTTTCTTACTGTGAGATGGCATGAATGCCAATTACAATAATTCAATCTCCCCCTTTCAATTCATAAGGAGTGTATTGAAAAGCTGTGTTGTCATCTCTTCTGATCTTGAAAGGTGTCAGTCTTAAAAAAAAAACATGAAAGTGAGGTTGGTGTTTTTGATATAAACAGAAGTGTATACCCGGGCAAGCGCAGGCGGCTCCAGGGGAAAGAGAGTCTATCAGTGCCCAGGGGAGGCAGCTCTCCTGTGGGCTTGGAAGGGTCAGACGCGTCCGTCTCACCCAGAGACCAGGACAGGTGGTAGAGAACCAACAGGCTCACTATGACCATGTTGTGGCGAAATGGAGTTGACGCCATGACAGAAATAGAGACAGCCACAGGAACTGGTCGTCACATCACAGTCAGATAAGATGAAAATGCCGAAGGTGAGTCTCGGAATAGCAAACAGACACCTATAGCATTCAGGACGAATCTTGAAATGTCCCACTAGCACCTGAGAGAAGGGTAAGTATGAGACAAAACGTAAGTGAATACGAGAGAATGAATAGCTTAGCAGAGGCTGTTTATCATCTTATAATTCTGCTTGACCTAAAGGGGTCTTGTCACATGACCCATTTGCCCAACGAGCAGAATGTTCCATGTAAACAGAACTCGATGAGTAGAACAACAGAATGCTGAGCTATTCTTGTTACAGGATAGTTACTGCTTCAGCCACGAGGTCAAACCAGGATATAAAAACAGTACACACACACACACACGTCGGAAACTCATTTTGGTTAAAAATAAATTGAAGAAGCTAGACACACAGTAGTAAAATATTATACTTCTACACTTGCCTTTTCATTTGCCTTGCGATGAAGCGGTAAAATGTGCCAAACTGCAGTATCCTTTAGGTTAAATTGTGCTGCATCATAGCTGCCTCGCACTCACTTTCATCTGCCAGGTTTCATTTTCTCTTTCATGCTCCCGCCTACTAGCAGCAGCAGCACTGTGTGAAAGTGTGTGTGAGTGTGAGTGTGTGTGTATGTGTGAAAGTGGGAGAGTGTGTGTGTGTGTGTGTGTGTGTGTGTGTGTACTGTTACTAAGAAATAGCCTAGCAACACCACATGGCATCTGTCCAACTTTACATTTATCAATCAAAAACAAGGAATTGTAAAGGATTTGTAATGCATAATTACAATATGCATTGCCATAAAGGTTTACGCATATAATTAGAAACGTATAGCGTTGTACCACATGTAACAGTAAACAACACGATTAGATGTTAGAGGCTTTCATCATGGATCTGATGGCCAGGTGGTTAATCCAGTGGGACTAGCGCAGTGCAGTACAGAACGACAACCCAAAAGCTCTTCATGTATGTAGAACAGACATTTGTAAAACACTTTTGTGTGTGTGTGTGTGTGTGTGTGTGTGAGAGAGAGAGTGAGAGAGAGAGAGAGAGTGTGTGTGTGTGTGTGTGTGTGTGTGTGTGTGTACGTGTGTGTGTGTGTTGTGTACATGATGTGCAGGTGTGCTCATGTGTCTAGCATCTGTGTGTATGTGCGGGTGCGTCATGTGTGTGTGTGTGAGTGAATGTTGGTTTGATCATAGTCTCACCTCAGAT
Organism: Galaxias brevipinnis; assembly: GCA_036023535.2. Classification (NCBI taxonomy): domain Eukaryota; kingdom Metazoa; phylum Chordata; class Actinopteri; order Galaxiiformes; family Galaxiidae; genus Galaxias; species Galaxias brevipinnis. The sequence goes on from JAVQIZ010201621.1 coordinate 5,267, forward strand.
CCAACCGCCCAGGGCAGGTGTGTTCCCTGTGGTGAGCTACCACTGCTCTGCTACTTTATCCAACCAACGCTGTTCAGCTTTTTAGTTTTGTTATTACATCTGATGGGACTTGGTAAATATGAGACCTCTCTCTCTCTCTCTCTCTCTCTCTCTCTCTCTCACTCACTCTCTGTCTCTCTCTTTCTCTCTCGCTTAGAGGGGGGATTCCATGGCGGGGTGTGAGGTCACATGACAGGGAGTTGATAATCCCCACAATGCTCTGCTGCCAAACCGGGTGCAATAGAAAGGCGTGCACTCAAAGACACACACACATACCACCTACTGCCTACCTCCTGCACTGTAGAGGAATGCCTTCCCCGCCACATTTGACAGCCCCGCACACAGACTGAGGAAGATGAACAGGGCTCTCCTCTACCTCCTGATGGCTCACCGCTGGACAGGTAAGGCTGTCTCTTTCATGATCACTTTAAATCAGAAGGTCAACACAGTTTACAAAACAATGAGTGGGTGAAGATAATGTGGCTTTGTCACCTTGTGTGCAATCCAGCCTTAATGTCCATCTCTTTAAGATCATCCCCTCTGCATTTCCTCCTTGTTTCTCCCTCACCTCCACCCTCCTGTCCTCCATCCTCTCCAGGCATTACAGAGTGTGTTGTCCTGGCATCACTGGCCCCTCCAGTGCACCTTTCAGGGGAGAGACTGGGCTGGACCTTGCTGGTATGTGTGGTCAGTGACTTGGGCAGGGGTCACCTGGAGGTCAGCTGGAGGTCACCACAGAGCTACCTGACCGGAGCCCCTTTCAGCATTGCCAGGGGCAGACGGGACAGGGGCAGCAGTGCCGTGTCAACGATAACCGTGGCGACCGATCAGTGGGCTTCGTACAGCTGCTTGGTGAGTCATCGTCGCCACTCCAGGCTAACCAGGAGACACCACGCCCCCTTCTCAGGTAGTGTGGGTGTGTGTGTGTGTGGGGGAGGGAGGGGGGGGGTCTGGACCACATAATGATATTTATATTTATATACAGAGAATACAGGCTGTGCCATTGTCATCTATTTAACCAAGTAAACTTTTTAATCCCCTCAGCTGATGATCACAATAATAGCTGCCATGAGCGTGAAAATGGTACGTTTGAATAATAATATAAGTGTTAATTATTAAAAAAACAGGAGCCCCAAAGACTTTTCGTCACAGTGGGAGCAAGTGGAACCTACAGCTTGTGTTCCTAACGGTTTGTTGTGTTGTGTAGGCAGGGGCTGGTGGACGGACTATATAATGCTGCTGGCTCTCAGACTCCTTTTCCTCAAGAGCAACATCTTTAACGTCCTGATCACAGTTTGTGCCTTCATTAAGTGGTAAGGCACCTGTTCCGTTAACGTTGAGCCGTTCCACTGGAATCCCTGTTTGTCCAAACTAGTGGCGGAAGTGAAGTAACTGCACACATGATTATCCATGTTATTATCAGCGACTAGTGACATTTTACTGTGATGAACTTTTACCCAACAATATAGTGCTGCACTAAATTATTTGTTTGCTCAACCTGCATTGTTTCTGAATCCGAGTGATGCCTCAGTGAATACTGCCTGTGTTATTCCCCTGTTCTAGACGGGCGAGCGGTGAAATACTAAACCATATCCCTAGTGGACGAAGCAGGAGCTCAGGGAAGGCCTGCCTACTGGATGGATGGCTGTGTACTAGCCTGGAAGGCTTCCTTGTGGCAGAGCTGTGGAATACGTAACTATGTCCACACTTACATGTGTTGACTAAACATTGTTGACCTGGGCCTTTACAATGTGTAAACCTGTTTCCTGGATATAAAGGCGTTGGTTGTACATCATATGGATAGCAGACACGGATTATCTGGTTGTAGGTTTGAGGGCACATGTCATTTCACTAGAAAGCCCAGGTGCTGCAGTTAGTCAGTGTGACAGTTGAGTGTATGTGTTTGTGGGAAGAAGCCTTGTTGACTTGATGTTATCTTTTATAGACAGATGTAAGGGTGCACTTTCTCTTGTTTCCCTCTCTTTTTGGTACAGACAATTCCGAACATCATTATGTGTAGGTATTCATTTATACTAAATACACCTTTTTTAGTTACTTTTGTTTACTCTTTGGTCTTTTTTTGTGTGTTGTTGACAGTGTTGATGGTTTTTTTGCCTGCCCCTTGGCGTGAAATAATACAACAAAATGCAATTGTTTATTGAGTGTCATTTCATTTATTTATTTTATAAAACACTTGCACACGTTTTCTTTTTTTTTCCTCCATGTTTTCTTTTAGCGCCTTCGTTAGAGTAAAACACTGAAACAGCAACCACTAGGTGGCAGTACAATCACATTTGACCTTTTCTTTTTTTTAAAACAGCAATATTATGGAGCTTAACTTCCTTCTAAAAAGGACACTACGTTTATAAATAAGTTAGGTATTTCCACATTGAGCAGTCACTCTTCACCAAACGGACACTCACACATGACTAAAGAGATCACATTGCCAGAGACAGACTTTAGGACAGCAGTGCATGGCCTACGGGTAAGGCCTTCCACGTGAGACACTGGTTCATAGTTTCACCTTTGAGCTGATAAGACCCACCTGACCACTGTCTGTCAGTGTCACCAGAGAGCCTACCTATATCCTGCCGGACAGGATGGTCGTCCCCCTGTGATTCCCAGTGTTTTGGACTACACTGCAGTCTCCACCATCCCAGTAGGGACCAGCACGTCCGCTCTGGCAGTAGGAGCAAAAATAGGATCAATCTACAGTAGTACGTTTACAAAGACGAGAGGGCTGTGGGGACCAAAGGAGAGGGAGGAGGGACAGGAACATCTCCTTGGGTTGGGACTGTTGGTTTGGCGGAACGCTGTCCGTGTGTACAGGAAAACTGAGGTGCCTCTATTGTAAGACCTCCTGTGTGTGTCTTTGGTTACAACAGAAAACAACAAACACTGTGAACAACATATAAAAGCTGATCGTCAAAGCTGTTTGGCAAAGGAGTGGATATAGTTTGTCGGGAAAAAAAACGTACCAAGCACGTCACAATAAAAAGTTATCGATCCGTAGAAAAGGTTCCTACTGAAAAACAGGAAGAGGCGAACGATATATCTTTCTCTGGCGAAACAGTGCTGCATTTAAACGTGAATTGAGAACGGAGTGAGATATCACACTGCAATGATCATGTTGGCGACCTTAACGGCAACCGCCACCGTGGAAAGATTTTGTGTACATTCACCAGTAAAAAAAAAATAACAGCATATGATCTACTTCAGATTAGAGGCTGTGGACCAACCCCGAGTGCTTTTGGAATGGTGACTTGAAGCTCTGGTGCCTGGATGCCTCAATAGAGAGGGCTCAGAAGAGGAGGGGGAATAGAGAGGGCTCAGAAGAGGAGGGGGCAACAGGAACACTGCTCTGTATTTATAAAAATAAAATCAAACGAAACAAATGAAAAATAAAGTGCTTCTGTTAAAACAAAGATCCTCCTCTGTCTGAGGTATAACACAAAAATAGATATAAACACATACAAGTCCCACAAAAGAATCAAACCATGTGCCAGTCAAGTGGCGCACGGAGGACAATACGTACACACTATTCACAGTCTGGAGTGTGTAAATCCATATCCATCCCTACACACACACACACACACACACACACACACACACACACACACACATCTGGTTGTCACCAACACTCCGTGTCTCATTTTCCAATGTCTTAATTGGAACTTTCCAGATGGCTTGTGTGGTTCCACAGCAGTTTGAATGTAATATGGGAAATATTCAAAGTGTATTCTGTTGACTCAGGCCCAATCCAGGCTGTCCTCCCTGTGGGCTACACCTCCAGCCTGTGGGTGGCAGCATCGCGCCCTCCAGTGTTCAGCCGGGAGTTTAATTTGAGAGTGAGGACGGTAACCGAAAAGAACTGCTTAAAAAAGGGAGTCGAGCCAGTGCTTAGCAAACTACACACACTCACACACACACGCACTCTCACACACACACACACACACACACATGCTTAACCCTAAGCCGACACGTACACCCTACACTAGCGCTGAGCCCAGTGCCCAAAGCAGGAGCAGCACCAGGCACGTGCTGGGTGGGGAGGCCAGCTGAGAGGAGTTGCTGTGGGGGTAGATCCTCCACCTCTCCCGGTGAGGGTGCAGACTCTCCATGTCCTTCTGGGCGCTGAGCGCCGCCGCCGTGAAGTTAGCGTCCCCGGTGGTGAGGAGGTCAAACACGCACGAGTGGAAATAGATGTCCTGCACCTCCAGCTGCTCCCTGCAGCGCTGCTGGGCCCCCTCCATGGTGAAGACCCGCAGCGGGGCCCCGCCATAGGCAGCCGCGTGCCGGGGCTGTTGGAGCTGCAGCCCCAGGGCCGGGGGCGAGGCGGGCAGCCGGCCGGCCCGGTCGATGCGCTCGGCGCTGGGGCAGCCGTTGAGGCAGAGCTGCAGGTCCTGCGTGGCGTCGTAGGCGTGCGCCATCTCCTCTGGGATGCGCACGGCCAGGGTCAGGTAGCGGCCCAGCTGCCGCACGATGACGGTCACGCCGATGTAGCCGGCGTGCAGCTCCACGTGGCGGCCCGGGCTGCGCTCGGAGATCCACAGCGCCCGCACCTTCCCGCGGGCTGCCGCGCCCCCCTCGCCGCCGCTGCCGCCAGTGGCCGAGTTGTGGCTGGGCTCGCCGCTGCTGACGGTGCCGTCCACGAAGGCGGCGGGGAGGTCGTCGGTCACGGCCTGGTAGACCCGCTGGTCGGTGCACGCCTCGTAGGGCTTGAAGATGATGGTGATCTGGGGGGGGGGGAGAAAAGGGCTGGAGATTAGTACACACTGAGAGGTCAGAGAAGATGCGAGCTATCGTTTCTTATCATGGTACCTTGCTGTGTTGGGGGGCTAACATGCTTACTAGACAAACGCACACACTCGTACGGACTGCTGTTTGTTTTAAACTCTCTATCTCTCCCACAAACCCCCCCTTCCACGGACAAATGCCTCAGCGCACGGTCGGATACTCGGGAGTCACACTTCCCCAGCCAAAACAAACCAAGACCGGCCCTGCCCATTACACGGGCTACTGACTCTACCCCGTTCTCCCATTTCAGAAATGACCAAATAGCTTTTTGAGCAGTGGAAATGTGGCCCAGCTATGCAAACAGCCACCAGGGAGGCCCTGCCTGCAGCCGAAGGGTGTGGTGTTAGCATTGGGGTTAGCCGTAGCATCAGAGTTCCGGTGAATGGCTCCGTTGTTCGTCGTGACCCTGAAGGCCATGAAGATCGAGGGCCTGAGTTGCCATTAGGCCTGGAGAACTGTTATTGTGTGTGACCGAGTGTGTTTGCCAATAATCATGACTAATATCGTGCCCCACCCCTGACACAGGGTCAATGCGCTAGTGCTGCCGCTCAGCAATCACACTGTTTACTTGTGTGTGTGTGCGTGTGTGTGTGTGTGTGTGTGTGTGTGTGTATGTGTGTGTGTGTGTGTGTGTGTTTGTGTGTGTGTGTGTGTGTGTGTGGGGGGGGGGTGTTAATAATTACAACTATTGACTGAGTAGGGGGAGCAGATCA
>JAVQIZ010201623.1:0-10704 GCA_036023535.2 Galaxias brevipinnis
ATAAGGGCTTTCCATGTGTTCACAATACCAGGCTGGCAAAGCCCTTCATTATAAACTAAGAAATAAAAAATGACATTGTGGTTGAATCTATATGAGGGAATAAATATGATGGTATAGACACTGAATAAGGTGACCAGAGACATTGTATAGGCTAAATTGTGTTGGTTCATCTTTTAACTCCATGAGCCAATACTGAAAGTCCTTAGGCTTTTAATTTTTTTACATAACATGGTTGGTGAAAGAAATGCTACTCAGAAGTGATGTTCTGTAATATTATTATTATGCTTTAAATTTGACTAACATTTTGCCTTAAATGTGCTCCTAGATTAAAGAACCCATTTGTTCCCGATTATTATTGCAATGAGAGAGTAAACTAAAAGCATAAGAGAATCGCTCAGTTTGAGCCTATTTTACGGGTAAACCCCTTAGGTTCTCGAGTCAGACCCTCCAACACCTCTGCATGGCTGCCCCCAGCTTTGTGCAATGGGCCAGTGTTGTAGTGCAATGGAAAGGTTGCATACATTTCTATTCTTCATCATCATCATCATCGTTGTTATCAACATCAATAACAACATCAGTTTCCCATATAACTTCTCTACAAAACATATGGAAATGTATTGGACTATTTAATACTGCTATAAAACTAGTGTGTGTGTGTGTGTGTGTGTGTGTGTGATGTTGGCATACTAATATTAAAAGCATACAGGAAACAATGTTGTTGATGGTATCTCAGAAACAATCTATAGATTATATGTATATGATAAGCACCATCTCCAGACCGAGTGTAAATCATTTCTATAAGCACAGGTGAGTGGCAGAGGGGGAAAAGACATGGGTCATGGGACAACATAAAGCGTAGAAGTAATAAGTAAGAAATGTACGTAGATTCGACGTCAAATCCAAATATGTTTTATTGAGCATTCGGACTGGGACATACTATGGTTGACGTGAGCGGAACAGAGCAGAGTGCTTCAACCAGGTTTAAGTGAGCAGGAAACTGAGGCAAACACCTGGATTTTACACGCAACCAAATAGGCAGTTAGTATTGTAACCACGGTAACTAACGTAGCTTAAAGTCAATATTCAATTCAATATTCCTACATCTAAACACATCTTCTATTCATTCACTGCAGGGCCGCGATTACTTTTAGAAAAACCACATTAGATTTTTGTGCACTCACAGAAGTGAATATTGACTTGAGTAAACCTAGCCGTGCACTTGTTTTTGATAGGCCTAAATGTCAACATAACTATACCCACACATTCACAATCCACTAAGTGTCTGGATTAGCATATGACTGTGCTGTGTAATATATGTATGTATATGTATGTATCATGACATTATATGTGCTAGTTATGAATCATTCAAAAAATAACCTCTCCATATTCGGGCTTTGTCGTGTCCAACATGCGTTGTGGATTGCATTGATTTGGCATTTACGCCTAGTAGTACAGATGCATAAAATATGTTGTATAAAAAGAAAACAAGGTAGAAAAAGCTACTGTTCTTAATCAGGACAGATTTTCATTATACTTGCACCATACAATCATTCTCAAACACACCCGTGTTTAAATTAAATAGAACCCCCTCCCCCAGAAAAAAAAAAATTAAAAAAAAAATGTGTTGGTGAGAGGCTGCCCGGCAGAATTTAGTCCTTCAATTTGTGACAGGGGCGGTGAGCCCCTTCCACCAGCAGAGGGCGTTAACACTCCACCGAAAACTCATGAGTCGCCTACTCATACTCACGTCTATTACATTATTGGTTTTATCCGTGCTATTTATGGCCTATTTACGTCTATTACATTATTGGTTTTACCCGTGCTATTTATGGCCTATTTAAGTTTCCCTAATTATTTATCCTATGTTTTGTCGTGACATTACAAGTGCCGTGTATAATTGACTGCATCATTATTTGACAAGTAAAGTTGAAAATAGTCCAAAAGCAGAGCTTTATTTGCCAACGCACGGCACTTGTAATGCAATGACAGAAAAAATAGGACACAGATTGCACGGATAAAACCAATGATGCAATTAAAACAAATTAGGGCATAGACAACTCAGGAGTATTGGATGAAGTACTGCTGCCCTCTGCTGGTGGAAGGGGCTCACTGCACTTGACACAGTTGAAAGACATGAGTGCTGACTCTGCCCTTTTAACAATTTAGGCAGGCATATGCAACACTCAAAAGTATTTGAAAGAAACTCAATACTTAAAATATGCATTAGCTTAATATTGATATCGGAATTCAATCCTGCACAATACCTGTATGATAGATTTGTTCCATATAAATTTGTCCTTCCCTGGCCCCATATATGGCTTTGTGATGCTGTGACAAACAAACAGGTCATTGGGCGGTAAAGGAAGCAATATGGAGCAATGGCAAACTTTTTCTGAAAGTTGATTTCTCAAAGCAAAACATGCAACCTTTAAAGTTACGTACAACTCACTCGACATCCATTCATTCTAGTCAAGTCTTGGAAGAATAAACTAACTATCAACCAGCGTACAGATGTGACAAACTAGTCAGCATTTAGGATTCTAACTCTCTTGATCCTTTCCATAATCACTCGCTCTTGTCATTTATTTCTGTATTTGTATAATTAAAAAACATATGGACAGTTGAGTGAGTGACTTTTCAACTCTCAATGACACATCGACCTTTAAACCCTATTGACTGAGACTCCTACACTAGCAAGGTGTATTTGATTTGTTGTAGAGGCAGGGCCTATGTATGGAAGACTGAGGGGGTGGGGTCAGCTGAAGAGAAGCACGCGCTAAGCACACACACACACACACACACACACACACACACACAAACATAAATAACCTGAGAGCTATGGAGACCCTGGGTATGGTGAGCAGCAGGACACACGCACAAGCGCACATACACACACACACACAAATATGGGTGCATGCAAGTACGCTCAGACACACATACACGCAAACCTATTTTGTAAAAAAAAAAAAAAGAAGAAGCATTGTGATTAACTGTCCAAACAATCCAATGGGAATATCCAGTATAGGACTGCAGTCTGAGAGTGTCAGGATCATCACCATTGCTCCGCTTAGACCAGTTATTCCAGTGGGGAACGTTGACCCAAAACAGTGAATTTGCCAAAGGTAAAACAAAACAAAAAACAAATTCCAGACTTGGGATCGTTGAAAGTCCAGGTCCAGACCTGAAGAACAGCTAACTAGGGAAACTAGAGAAAAACTATGACAAAACAGAATACTTTTTTCTCCGCTTCTCTAAAAAGGAGGCCAGAGTTTTGTGTATGTAAAACTTTTTTTTTCCACGTGTCATTCTTCAGATTTAAGGACTAACAGTAGCAGTGTTATGTCTTGACATACAAACAGACTGGTAGGTAGCCAGGACCAACAGACAATAGGTTCATACAGATACAGCTCATCTCATAGAAAATAACAAACATGAAACAAAGGATATATGAGCTATGTAATTGTACTACCAGCCTTATCAGCCTTCAAGTTTCTCTGTGTGTGTGTGTCCATCTCTCCTCGTAACATTCCAATCCAAACCAGGGAGAACATCTGCTCTCTACAGCTCTCTGGACCAAGCAGAGAGGAAGGGGAAGAGAGAGTGAGAAAAGACGGAGAGTAAATCGAAGTTCAAAGGTCACACGGACATGTCCCCCCTTCTGATTCATCCTGACCTCGTAGTGCGTTCCCCTAGGATCTTTCCGGTTGTTACAGCAACCGTTGGCAAAGTGGGTGGTGCAAAGGGGGGGAGGGAGTACGGGAGGGGTGGGGTGTATATAGGTCTGACCCCCGACCCCCGCCTTCCTCCCCACGTTGGTTGGTTTTAACATCCTCACCCACAGATCCTAAACCGAGGTCATTTCTTCTTTCCAGACTTTTCCGAGCGCCTGTTGTCCGACTTCTCCCCCCGGTCCGACCTCTCGGAGCGCTCAGCGCGCTCCTTCTCCCTCTCAGCAGCGGAGCCCCCACCCCCCCGCTCTGCGCCTCGCTCCGACTTGTTGTCAGCCTTGCTGCCGTCGCGGCGCGTGCCCTCGTCCGTGGAAGAGGTAGTGGGTTGGGGCTGGCCCCATTTGGCGATGTCCTCGTGCTGGGTGATACTGGTGGTGAGGTTGGAGACCCAGGCTTTCAGATCATCCTGGAGACCGGGGGTGGGGTGGAGGGGTGGGGATTAAGAAGTGTAAAAGACAAGAGAGGGAGAGAAATTAACAAATATAGAGACCGACAAGAAAAATTTATGGGGTGGGTGAGGAAAAAGGTAGGTAGAATGAGAAAGAAAAAGAGATGAGGGAAGAAAGACATTACAGTAGAACGAAAAACAGAGAAAACTATAATAATTAATTATAATTGATTGCATTTGATATAGCGCGTTCTGGACACTCAAAGTGCTGTACACCGTTGGGGGGGGGACTCACAGTTTGGTCACCAAATGAGACCACACAAACTCAGCCTTTAGGCCTGTCTCACCTCATCCTTTGCATGGAACAGGAACTCGCTGCCATCCTTTGTTCTATGAAGGACCAAAACAATTAAAAAGAGTTGAGAAAATGCATAGTTCAAACCGCATCCAACACAAAGTCTGCCAAAATGTGGATTCTTATATTCATGTGGTGGAGGTTTGATCTCTCAGAAGGAATATGCTGTGACCTAACCTTTTTTTAAAATGTATGATTGACAATTTAATCAAATTTGATAAAAAATAAAAAATTTCTTCTTTAAATGTATATCTATTTTCATTTTCACGGCAATACTTGAGCGTGAAGACGTTCTTCTTCTTCTTGTAACCGTTGGTGACGTCACAGCTGCAGTGGCTGAGGTTGAGCAGCGGCTCGTTGTTGTACGACGTGGCCGTGTTCTTGGCGTCCTTGTAGAAGCCCATCTCTCCCTTGTTCAGCACGCAGTACAGGTTGACCCAGGATCTGCTGCAGTGTGGAGAAGAGGAGGATGGGAGGAAGGAGAGTAGAAAGGGAGGGAGGGGGGGAGGAGGAGGAAGGATGATGGGGGAGGAAGAGGGAGTCAGAACAGTCGCGCTCGGAGGTCCTCGGCTCTTAACCTCTGACCTCACTCACCTGACGGCACGTGGTCGGGGCGGGACGAGCGACCGACCAAAGGAGGGAGGACACACACTGCCGAACAAACACAGACAAACGAGGGGGAGGAGGAGGAGGATGGGGGGCTCGGGAGGAAGGGTAGCGTGCAGAGGGGGGCATATATATGACTTACCTTGGAGGAGAGGAGAAGAGGAGGACCCAGCGGCGAAAGGAGGAAGAAGAGGGGAGAGGAGACAGAGAGGTTTGGTTAAATGGCATTATGGCAGCGTGTCATGCCACAGGTGTACAGAGCTACAGCATGCTCAGAAAGATCTCAGGCTGAATCTATACAGTATCTCCTTGAGTCCTTTACTTCTCTCCTCTCTTATCACCTTGCTTCCTCTCACCTCGCCTTCTTCTCAATACACATTAGTGGAGATTGGTCCAAGGTTCCTGCCCTCAAACCTTTTCTCCTCTAATCCCGTTTGAGAAGGAGAGCGAGGAGACAGGGTGCCAGGAATCAAGGAGGGACCTCTTTTTTTTAAGATTCAACAGTTCTTTTAACAAAAAAAAATGAAAAGCCATACTGTGAGGATTCGTTATGCTTTACCTTAGCATGTACATAGCACGGCATGTACATACGTAAAAAAACATTCATCCAATGACCTGCGTGGGTGAGTGATTGGGACTCATCCATAGGCGGGAGGGATGAGTCTTGTGGAGCATGTGGCCCATTCAGCCAGGCCAGCAGGGGGCAGTGCAGGCCAAGGGGCAGACCGGCTCGTTCAGACGCTGAGTCACCTCTGAACCAACCGCTGTCTCCACAGGAAGCAGGGGGGGTTGGACCAGCTGGGACAGCTAGGGATCTATTGGCTACAAAGTGTGTGTGTGTGTGTGTGTGTGTGTGTGTGTGTGTGTGTATGTGTGTCTTTGTGTCTACGCCAGAGAGATTTCTGCACATTATGTGTGTCTGTGTGTGTGTGTGTGTATTTGAGAGTGTAGCCAGGTATTCCAATCCCTGTCAACCAACCAGCCAGCCAGCCAGCCAGCCAGCCAGCCAGCTAACAGAACAGTTAGCTAGCCAGCTAACCAACCAACCAGTCCGACAGTCAGCCAACAAACCAACCAGCCAGCCTGCTTACTCTGCTGTGTTCTGTTCTCAGTGTAGGTTGTTAGAGGCACCATGCATGCTGCTTCTGATGCTGTAGCAAGGCAGCGTGGGATGTCAGCCTATTGCTTGGTAAATTCCCCTATGCGCTCGCTACTGAGGGTTCATGATGACTCAGAAAAGATACATTATCTGAAACTCCAGAGCTTTGGGTTAAATACTACAAACAATTTCTGAAGCTTTGTTAAACAAACCAAAACTGGGACTACTGGGACGTACAAATTAGAGTAATGTTTCTATACAAATAAAACCTTAAATTAGAGTAATGTTTCTATACAAATGAAACCTAAAAAAAATGTCTAAAGTAAGTGAAACCAAAATAAGTTACTGACAACGAATATATTATCCAATTGGAAAAGCCAGAACATATGCAAACAGCAATTCTGATTGGTCTACATTATGTTCACCCAGACCCACGGAGCAACCAATAGGACGCTAGAAAACATAATGTGAACATATGTAATCAAAGCCAGTGTCAGTCAGTCACTCCATATCATTTCATGCGCCCCAAAAACACTTCAAAGGCTAAAAAGGATCTCTGTGTGTGTGGGTGTGTTAGCTTGTTAGCTTAGCATGCTAAGTTGACCAACCCATCCATGCCTCATTCCAGATTGAACGACCCCGGATGCCCACCTGTTGGCGCTCTTTTTCAGGGTCTCGATGTCGAGCTTGCGGAACAGGAAGCCCTCGTGGTGAGCGGTGTGGGAGGGTGGTTGCGGGACGGAGGGGCTGCTCTGGCTTTGGGCCGGCGCCGAGCGGGAGCGCCGCGTGGTGGTGGCCTCGCCCGGGTTGTCTTTCGGTCGGGGTCTCCGTCGCGGTTTGGGTCGGTCTCGGGCACGCGGTCGCTCGGGGCGACCCAGGGAAGAGGATTTCTCCGGAACGCCGTTCGGCACCCGCGGGATCTCACCACGAGCCTGACGGGGGAAAGTCGGGGAGGACACACACACATACACACACACAGTCAATAAATCTGGTTGTGGGTTGTGTGTAGGTTGTGGACAGTGCGAGTCTATCCAAACCTGTGCTGCCTCTCTCTCCTGTAGTTGCTCCACTATGTCAAACAGGGTCGACCTCTTCTCTCTGCAGTCAAACCAACAAAACACACATCACACTATCGTCTTTCTGTGTTACAAAAACAATACTTTTAGCTCAGATTTTTGTATTGCGTGTATCTGTATGCCAGAGAAGCTAACGTTAATAACGTTAATGGCATTAATTATTATTTCTTTTTTGTTCCCATCTTTACTATACTTTTAAAAAACACCTAAAACATTACATAAAAACGTCTTAAAACAACTTTCAAAACAAAAACAAAACCTAATAGACATTAGTGGATGCTCACCCTCCTCCTCCTCCTCCTCCTCCTCCTCCTCCTCCAGAGCGTCGGTCCGAGTGCTCCTTGCCCGTGTCGTGTTCGCTCGACTCCTGCCTCTCGCTCCGATGGCGGTCCCGGTCCCTCTTCCGGCCCTCGTGTCCGTGCCCTTCGTGTTCGCTAGACGTCTGCCTTTCCAGGGTCCGCCTATCATGGCGCTCGGCCCGTTCCCTCCACACCTTAAAGAAACAGTGGAAAGGCACGCCTTAGAGCTTTGTGGTGTAGGTGCACCGACTATCACTGTACAGGATGTCTACTATGCCTTGGAGTGGCCAAGCCACAGAACTATTGCAATCATAATGTTCAGTGTAGAAAAATCTGCACATATCGAAAGAATATGTAAGTATTAATGCATGAATGTATTTGTATTTCTAAATACATTCTTTCATTCCTTGTATTGCCGTTTGTATTTTATGTTTTTAATTAGTGGTAGTTTTATGGTAAAAAAAGTAAATAATGAAAGAATAGAATAAAGATCAATGCATGAATGAATGATTGAATCCACCCATCCACCCATCAACCATCCATCCATCCATCCATGAATCACCTCCTGTGACAGATCATCTCTCCTGGACCGGGTGACCTGCTCGATAGTCAGCTGTTTTTTAGATAAATCAAATTGTCAATTGATAAATGCACGAATGATTGACTCTCTTTCCATCTATACACCCATCCATACGTCCATCTATCCCATCCACACAACCACACAGCCGTCAATCACCTCCTGTGGCAGCTCGTCTCTCCTGGCCTGGATCAGCTGCTCGCTGGACAGCTGTTTCTCCAGCCTGGACTCCCTCTCCCTGGGCTGGCTCTGGGGCTCCAGCAGGGGATCCGTCCTGCTCACCCTACCCCCGCCCCGGGCTCCCCTGGTGGGCTCGCTGTTCAGCCTCTCCCTGCCCATCGGCGGGGCTTCCTGGAGCACCACTTCGGCCATGACGGCCACCTCTGGTCTCTCCACGCTGATCTCCCCCATCATCTCCCTCTCTCTCTCCCTCTCACGCTCCCGGACCCTCTCCAGCCGGCTGGCCACCAGCAGGGGCGTGACCACATCGTCGATGTGTTTGATCTTGGGCTGACGGAGGTAAGGCGACGCTTTCGCTTCCAACGCTGGCATCACGGAAATCGAAGGCATCGCCGCTGACGATGGCGGCATGTGACTCATCACGTTCACCACGGTCTCCCTAGCGACGGTCGCCGCCATCTCCCTTGCCTCGCTCGCCCGCGACGAGAACTCGCTGGCGGCCGACATGGCAGCGATGGCTGTTGCCACGGCAGCGCGAGCAGAGGAGGAAGGGGCGGTGGCGGTGGCGACACCCGAGGAGGAGGCGGCCTGACCCAGTCCCGCGGCCACGCCCACAACCCCGCCATGCCGCGCCTCCAGGGCACCGTGCCGGTAGCTGGAGCCGTTCATGACAGGGGTGTAGTTGGCCACCATGGAGCCCAGGCGGCGAGCCACCGAGGACGGGGACGGAGAGGCGGAGGCGGGGGACGGGGACGGAGGGGAGCACTCGTTCTGCTCGTAGATGGTCTGTCGCATGAGGGGGGAGGCCGGGGAGAGGGGGAGGCGGGAGGGCACGGGGATGGAGTCTTGGGGGTCCAGGAAGACTTTGCGACCCAGGAGAGGGGTCGGGGGCAGCTTGCTCTGCTCCGCTTTGAGCTTCTCCACCTGGTAGACAGAAGAGACAGAGAACACAGACCCAACCAACTTTTAACAAAGGAACTGTTAATAATAAAGATGTAGGACCTCATATGTCATACAATCTACCCACAGGACACTTTGAATTCATTAAGTACTGTAGTTAATGGGTTCCCCTTCAAAAGAAAAAAAAAACATCTGTCATGCCAAAGTGCAACATGAATGCCACCGTGCAACTGTTGACATCCTTAGCTTCTATAAACATCAAAGCGCGCATTCTCCGTTTCTGAAACAGGAAGAGCCGGTTACCGTGGTGAGTCGCCGTAGTGAGCTGAAGCGCTCCTCCCAGGTGGCGGCGGCCTTCCGGAAGGCCTCGTGGCGCCGGATCAGCTGCTCCACCTCGTCCACGCTGCCGCCCAGCTCCTTGCTGCTGATGAAGGGCTCCTGAGCCGTCAGCCACGCCTCCGCCACCACTGCCTCCTGGGCAAACTGGTGCACCTCCAACACTGAGGGAGAGAGGAAGTGAAGGGGTGGAGGGGGGAGGAGAGAGGAAGTAGGGGGGAGAGGGAGTTGAGAGGATTTTTAGTCTGTGTGTCTTCTTGTGTGTGACTGAATGTGCGGAACAGAGAATGTGTGTGTGTTCCTGTGAATGCTTTGGTGTGTCTTCTTGCATATGTGTGTGTATGAGTATGTGACAGAAAGAATGTGTGTGTGTGTGTGTGTGTGTGTGTGTGTATGATACAGAGAATGTGTTTGTGTGTGTGTACGTATGTGTGTATATATGATAGATAGATTGTGTGTGTGTGTGTGTGTGTGTACATGTGTGTACGTGTGTGTGGACTCACAGTGCTGTAGGAGTTCCCAGTGCTTGTCCCATTTATCAGACAGTTCATGTTGCTTAGCAACCACTTTGTCCAGCTTCTCCTTGATCTGAGTATCAGAAATTCGAGAAAGATTTGAGCTAGAACTATCAAGTACATCCCGCAATACAATATCTGCACTGTCAAATACTCCCTGGGGCCTGTTACGGTTATCCTTGTTAACAATGGTTGTCTACAAATTGTTCCACCACTTATTGTGTTAATATAAAGATGTCTATGTGTATGAAATGTGCTATACAAATACATTTGATTTGACTAAATGTTTCATTCACAGCAACATAAAAGCCAACCAAGTCATCTAAATGTCATAAAATACTCTCTTTAATACATATTGAGACCACTCATACACATCCACACGCTCTCACTCACACACAAACACACACACACACACATGCACACTCACAGTAACACACACTCACACACACACACACACACACACGCACACACTCTCCCTCTCACTTTCCCTTTCACACGCACACACACACACATACTCTCCCTCTCACTTTTCCTTTCACACGCAAACACACACACACACACACACTCTCACACTCTGTCACACACACACACACACACACACACACACACACACACACACACACACACTCCCTCTCACAGTCACAA
>JAVQIZ010201630.1:0-12345 GCA_036023535.2 Galaxias brevipinnis
TTCTCTTCTCTTCTCTTCTCTTCTCTTCTCTTCTCTTCTCTTCTCTTCTTTTCTCTTCTTTTCTTTTCTTTTCTTTTCTTTCCTTTTCTTCTCCTTTCTCCTCTCGTTCCTCTCCTCTCCCTCTTCCCTCCCCTTCCGTCCCTGGTTCCTGTCTCTCCCGTTAACAGTGCTACACACAGGGTCATCTCATCAACACACTTCTTTCCTCTTCTGCACATCCCTATACACACCCACACTAAACTCACGCACCCCATGTACAGCTTTCTGTAATATACAACTGGGATAAACTATATTTTGAAAATGATACAATGATGTACAGCTCATTTGCCACTGAAATTTCTGGAACTTGTGTTAATGATTGATGTATGTGAGCTCTTTCCTTGTACGTTACAGTTTCTCACAATTGCTAAAATGCATTTCTTGAAACCTTCACCCATTTTCTCAAAACTTTAAACACAAATCCAAATATTGAAACTGCATTCACGTAACCCCAGACTCTTCTGGCGAAATCAAGCAGTGCTTTCGGATCATACACACAGCCAGTCAATTTACTGTAATCTCAAATTACTGCTCTTGGTCTTGCTCTTGCTCTTTCTCGTTCTGTTCCACCTCATCCACCAACTCTTACACATACTCTTCCTCCTCTGCCTCTCAGATTGTTCCCATTCATTGTTGGGATCAACATTGGACTGGCTTACAGTATATTCTGTACAATTGGTTTGATCAGATCATTTGAAACAAGTGGGACGAATTTTGAGTCGTTGTGTGTAAAGGATGGCAACTATGCTGAAGTTGTGTTTAACTTTGCCGCCAGTGTTTACCATTTTGCCACACTAGTACATCACAGCGCAAATTGTTTCAGTGAGTGAGAATGTGTTTAGAGTTTTGCAAATTGTGTTTAACTACCTAAAAGGTTTTGCCAAAAGAGGGATTGATTTGACGAAATGGGTGTAGGCCACCGATGACTTGGTTCAGAGAATGGGATTTTGTGTTTGAGCAATTGTGAAAAACTGTACCTTTTATCGTGTGTTAAGGAGGTACTGTTCATGACAGCTGTACAGAATATGACATCTCTGGGAAACATCTAGTGTACATAGACCTATGTAAATAACATCTGTCTGTCGGTTGAACTCCATTACAAAACAAAACCTCATCTGGCTGTGCACCGTGGAGCTGAATCTCCCTGTGTTCCTACCCTCATCTTTGGTGTTTATTATTGGATGGCCTACCAGTCCATCGTGTGTTGATAACCACCAACCTTTTTTTTTTGTTTTTCCTCGTTGATTTTCTTCTTTAAGGCGAGGCAGTGACAAAGCTCGTTATGTTGTGTATTTCAAACGCTTACTCTTCTCATACAGCACTGTGTTCTCAAAGCTACTGTGTAAAAGAGACTTGACGTGGAGACTAGAAGCAGCCGAGCTGGCCCCTCCCTCCTATCTGTACCCATGCCGTCCATCTCATGGTGTGTGTGTCGTGTGCGTCATTTGCCGTCCCGTTTCCTTTTTTCAAACGACCACACGGGAGGGAAGGCATCTATTGTGTTACAATCTGTTTCCCTAATAATCCACCTGGAGACTGGCGGGTCAGCGCCATTCCTAATTTGGATAAAAAAAAATGGAAAGATGCCAAAAAAAAGAAAAAAGAAAAAAGAAGGGAGAGAGGGAGAAGACCATCCGTTATGCACCTCTACTTGCCATCCGCTCTCTCAGTGGGGAAGCCCTTTATGCTGCATTGGATTCACACACCCGAGAACTGAGGCAGGGTGCTACCAGGCAACGGGACGCTCCACACACGCCTCCTGGCGCCGCTAACCCACAGCCACAGTGACTGGCCCAACACGTCCGCTGGAGGGTTCCGTGGTGATAGGCTCACTGGGGTAGAACTGGTCTCCGGATGAAAGCAGAGTGTGGTAGTACTGCTATATGTATGAGAGCAGAGTGTGGTGGCACTGCGCTACCTATGAAAGCAGAGTATGGTGGCACTGCGCTACCTTTTAAAGCAGAGTGTGGTAGTACTGCTATATGTATGAGAGCAGAGTGTGGTGGCACTGCACTACCTATGAGAGCAGAGTGGGCATGCTGGGACAGGGAGCCCTGGTTCTAAGGCCATTTGTCTGGGAAATGTCAGATGGAGGGCATCAACGTACAAAGAGTTATATTACAAAATGAGATGTCCACCATTGGAAAAAAAGTGACACCTGCTCTCCAAAAAGAAAGGACACATGAAATTCCTTAATGCACGATTTGAAATATGCCAAAAAAAATATGCCTAATCCTTTGCTCACAACACCATCAAGCATTTGCTGAACAAGTTCTTTTGGTCATCCATTTCCGGTCGTTTCTTTACTAAAAAGCAATCATCTTCTTTGTTTGATAGGCAGAAAAAATGCCAGAAATTGTGGGAGTCTGCTAGAATAGACAAGTCCATTCTGCCCATTCAAATTTGACAGTACTTGTTTTTGCTCATTTTTGAGGGATAGGGTTGGGGCAAAGCCTAGACACAAACCATCATCATGTGATGAGTCACTGTAGAACAAGTGTCACTTCACGTGTATATTCAGGCAGCGCACAACAAACCCATAGAGATAACACGAACAGAGCCATAGAAATATCATAATTAATATTATCTATGACCTGAACACCAGAACACAGGGAACTCCATTTTATAGATATCAACAACACTCTATATACTCAAATAACACCAACCAGGACTTATACAAATCTTTTTACTACAGTAACTGGTCCATGACAATGTTTGTGAACTGAATTGTTAGCTTAATATACAGTATGTTTTGGTAGAATGGTAGCAATATCTCAGGAAGCTCTACTGTACTGTATAAAACAGCCCTTATGCTGAATATGATGCAGGACCCAAACAGACCTTGTCCTAGAATGATAAACATTCTGCATTTTTTTGTCTACATACTACAGGTTATACACTATTGATAAAAAAGCAATCGGGTCAATTTGAGGGATAGAGTACCTGAAGTACTGTTTATCAGACACATCTTTAGGGACAACCCGTAACGCCCCAATCAGCTACAACTTAAACTTGTTTTTTTTTTCAGTGTGTGAAAATGTATTATATTTGTATTGAATTTTGAAAAACAGGACTTATGGATAGATAAAATAGGCTTGGCAACTATTTGACACCATGAGAATACAGAACATAAAGACTTTTGTGCAGGTGTTTTTAACAAACCTATCAAACTCATTATTTTCTCAATGACTACGAAAAGAAAAGTTGAGGTATTACAGACTTTTGATGATTTAATTGGGATTTGTAGTCATTTGAGCGTGAACCAACTGTGTGTATCCTAACCTTGTCGTCACTCTTTGTTTTGTGGCATCTTTGTGTATGAACAAGTCTGCCTATGGTCAGTGGCTGATGGGGCGTCTAAAATTCTCGACTTTATGTCATCCCTACTTCATGAAGCCAAGGTATAAGATAATCAATTAAAAATGTATAGAGAAGGTCCTAATTTACAACGTCTCTGTGACAAATGGTTTGTTATTGTATGTTCCTATATTGTTTATGCTGTATTACTGTAGGTGTCCTTTTCTTAAAAATGTTATGATGAATATGATTTCCTCAAAAGTCATCAGCGATTGTGGCTTTAAACGAGGTCGGAAGGCTTTATCAAAGATTTGAAGCTCAATTTGACACTTCATAATCTCAAGTGTTACCTGAGTGATCAGTTGCATTTTTCTCCCTCCCTTTCGGGTATACTCCTGAGGACTTGACAAAGATCGGACACCTGACCTTAACTCCCGATGAGCACATATACTGAACCACTCTTGGTGCCTATAAATTATTTTGATTCCGACATGGTACAGAACCAGCAAAACAAGTAGTAATACCTAGTCTTTTTCTAACCACGCAAAAAAAGTGACATTTTAGGCATGAGGTACACACAGAGGCGTAGATTAGACAAGAATATAAAGATGCAGAAATAAGTGAGTTGTAAGCAGCCATCACAGAATTTGCGGTCAAACATCCACTATGATTTCATCATAAACTGCTGTATATCATGCAATATCGTGAATATAAAATATTTTGGGGGAGGAAAGTGTTTAAAGATGTCTTTTAAAGTTTTAATTTCTTTTGTGTGTTACATTAACCTCACAATTGTTACCAAATTATCATACAATGTCTCGAAATAATAAGAAAAAAATACTGACTTTTTTGTATTATGGAAGAATGATATATAGTTGAGTATTTCTGATGAACATTTTGTTGTAATTGTTATCTAAAAATGTTTTATTGTTACTTTCAGTGTATTTCAATTATTGTATCAGTTTGAATTTCAAATACACCAGGATAGTTGGGTGCTTGCAAAAAAAAAAGAAAAGAGAAAGAAATGCACCCGAAATGTATAGAATTGATAAAGTTTATATAAACTGGCAGTGGACAGAGACTGACAAAGCCTGTGGCGTTCCATTGACATTATTTCTATTGTCCACTTAAAAGAAAAAGTGAAGAGTATGAGATTTCTGTTATTCCTATACATTTTGAGAAGTAAAATAAAGATGTTTTACATGCAAGTCTATGAGTATTGATCTGGGTCTTATACTTGTGCGCTTTACTTCCAAATGAGGACAGATCCAGTTCAGGTACATACATTAAAGACGTCAGCGCATAAGGGCTACTATGGCCCAAAGGCTTATCACACAGAAGTCAAGCAGCGTTGTAGGCAGATTTACTGTACCGCTTAGCTATGGTGGTAGGCCATGTCACCCTGGGGCTTGGTGGATGAAGGCCTACAGTATAGGCCTCTCCCTGGAGGCCAGGCAGGCCTTCAAACCGACCAAGAACGGGGTCACACTGCTAATAGGAAGACAGCGGTTGACCTACAGACCCACAGCCTGTCATAACAGTCCCTCATCAGACAGGTTCGAGGTCTGCCTCTCTCTGTGTGGTCCTGCTCAGGAGGAGAGCTACCTACAGCACACTCACGTTGACATGGCTTTTGGTGGCTTGTTGACTGGAGTGATGCTGCTGCACCTGCTCTACCTACCGCACTGTAAGCCTGCTGTGCACGAGAGATCAACAGGGTGTGGCCCTCACCACCCGGCAGCTATTGGCACACGGGGAGATTTATTTTTGGTGCTGGCCGGTGTTAGCTTACAGTGAATCATTAAGCATGGCATGGCAGGAGATGCGGAAAGCTAATATGACAGGGCCCAAAACATTGAGGCTTTGATGAGCAAAAATAGGTTTGGGACACATCAGGAAAAGAAGGGAGTAGTGAGATTTGGAGTCCCTAAGAGACGCAGGACTGGACCCCTTGGGTTTGTTTTTACTTGAACTGTCAGGGAGGCTGTTCACTGATAGGAGCAGCTGCAGCCTGGTCAAGCTGGTGGAACCCAGGTATGTGTGTGAGTTGCCCACTTGGCTTGTTCCGTGTTAGTGGGATGGAAGGTTTTGTCACATATCATCTCTGGCCATTGCACCCACACTGTGTAATGTTTTATTTGTAGGCTTGTGCTATATGTACTGTAGAAAATATAAACGGACTCAAAGTACTAATTGTTCTTTTGGAATACTGCCATGCACTGGTGAAATCGTCCAAGTCCTTTACGTTAACCTGAGTCCAGTGCAGAGTTCTCGTCCTTGCTTTTGTTGTCAAAGGGGATCGTCTATACAAAACGTTATTTTGTTGTCAAAGGGGATCGTCTATACAAAACGTTATATATCATTTTTCAAAAGCTGGCAAACTCGTGTCTTTTCCGCTAAGCTCTCTGTTAGTTTTTGTCATGGATTTGCTCAAACATAACTGACCAACATATTTCTGTGTAACACAAATTCCTCCGGAAATTGAATTCACCTTTGCACAGTTTCTCAGTCTATCCAAGGGTGTTTGCTGAGTAAACTCTGATCCATTGGACACCTACAGTAGGCAGGCTTACTGGCATATCTGTCACACTGGCTTGGCAAGTTCTGATGTGTGTTTGAAAGCCTAGTGTCTGTGTGTTTGTTTGAGTGAGAGGTGAAAGAGAGAGGGAGAGACAGTAAGCAACAGGGCCCAATCCTTAAAAAACACAAGTCCGCCATTGTGTCATTTTATGAAAACACAGGAAAACCAGAAAACGGCATATTAGCACCATGTACATCTATCCCCTGGGGCACTCTTGGATATGGCAGTGGCCAGGTGTAATATTTAGAGGGATGCATGGTTACCCAGCCAAAACCCAGTGACCACGTAGAGCTCCAAGACAAAGGTCTATTAAACCATCATGGAAGAATTCAGGAAGCAAGTACTACAGTTAAGCAAAACAAATTCCTTTCTTTTTTTCGCTCTTGGAGCCGTGCCCATTTGTTTCTGTTCTTCACAGAGCACATGAGTAGTGAAGAAGGGTATAAGTACAGTCATAGTCACTGGAGCAGGAGGAATATACACCACCCCCTGAGGAAAAAGACCCATCTCTACCCATAGACTCACTGCTTTCTGCCTTTACACTTATCCAAATGTGTGGAAATACAAATTGGAAAAAATACGCTAGTAGAGGGTCGTTTTTGGCTTCTGCCTTTTCCTTGCGAACATCTGGTGATGTGCCATACTCAACCATTTCGAAGAGACCAATTTTTATGGGGGGGGGTTGCAGCGAATATCTTTGTGGCAGGAGGTGAAGATTGGACAGCCGTTGTTTTGCGTTCCGGGGGTGTTGGTGAGGTGCAGTGGTCCGGCCTGCTACATTCCACCGCGTGCCTCTCCCTCAGCCTCCTGTGGAGCAGCAGCCGCTCACAGGCCTCCATGTATCACTTCAGAGGTTAGAGCCCCACTCTTTATCATCTCTATCCGTGTGTGTATCTTTAAGGATGTGTTTTTTTTCTTCTCACAGCACACACGCACACACACTCTCTCTCTCTTTCTCTCTCTCTCTTTCTCTCTTTCTCTCTCTCTCTCTCTCTCTTTCTCTCTCACACACACACACACATGCATACACACACACAAACTAACGTTGGGATTCCCAGGTCAAACCACAGCGACGCCAAGGACTCTGCGATGTGTTTCCAAACCGCTGGCCGTGCATGTCAGCATTCCCGGGAACAAAAAGCCTGTGCTGTGTCCCTGCTCACCGTCTCTGACCTCGGCGCCTGCTCCGCAGCGGGCTGACCTTGCTTTAGCCCCCCGGAGGCTCTTCAGAGCAGATCAGCGTGTCTGTGTGCATGGCGGCGGCTGGCGCTCCGTGACAGCCGCGCGCCCCCACCAGGCGAGTTCAGCCACGGCGGCCTGTAGGGAGGGAAACCACTCGACCGGGGAGAACGTGTGATGTCAGCACTGTAGGGGGCATCCGAGGAGACCAGTGCAGAGACGGGTTTAAAACAAATACAGCCGCTTTGACCTCCTGCATGATGTCCTTCAGCTTAAGGATTGGAGGATGGCGGAACTCAGCTTGTGTGTGTGTGAATGTGGTAAAGATCTATCCAAGATCCTTGGTACCTTAGTTACAAAAGGAGTACCACGGAAATGTAGGGAGGACAATATTAATAACAGCAATATTAATAACTGTAATAACCCTGCGGTGCCTATTTCCTGCACAGGTCTATGCTCACACAAAGACCAGTTCTACAGGCCCGGGGAATCCTTTCCGATAGGCTGGGACAAGTGCTTCTGTCATGAGTTTGGCTTCCTTTGCTCGGCGTAAGAAGGAAGGCATACAAAGCACACGTATTTGGTCTGAAAGGAAAAGTCTCCTCTATTACATAGTATGAAAGGAACTGTCTGTGTGTGTAAGACTAAAGGTCTGCTCCCTACCTGTCTCTGGCCAGGTGGGGGAAGCCCACCTCCTGGAACCAGGAGGTGCTGTCGCTCGGTTACGGGGTGTGGCTACAGGGTGGTTTGCAAGGACAAGCCCATGCTGGAGTGTCGCCCCTACAGCTGGATAGCCTGACACGGGGACTCGCTGAGGAGGGGACCCCTTAGCCCAAACAAAGCCTAAACGCATTCTGTTTTCCCTGGCGTATGTTAGTGTAATGTAAAGGTAACCTCAGAGGCTAGTAATGCCACGTTGGACATAACGCAGACCGCATAGAATTGCCTTGTTGCCCTCCTTTTGTTTGAAAGAATGGAATTTCCATGAGCAACATGGCCTACGTGGCTCCAGATTATTGTGTTCATTCGGGGGTTCTTTCCTGTAGTGATCGTATTTGTAGTGAACTACACTCCCAAAGGCTTGGTTCCACTCACAATGCGCTCCCAAAAATGTCTGCTTTATTTAAAGCATAGCATGTATTCTATGCACTGCCAAAAGCTTTTTTCTAAGAGGTGTTTTAAATAATGCACAAATACATATGTAAACAAAACAAAAAAAGCTAAAAAAGTTCATCTTTTATTTCTGTCACATTTAGGATCTCTGAAAATGCCCCCAGGGTTAAACTCTTGTTTGGTAGAAATGAAGGGACAAACATACGCACACACAAAAAAACACACACACAAGCGCATTCTTACACAGACACACTCACACACAAATAAATGCAAAGGTTAAAACATATTCAGCCCTACTCCACAGCATCATCATTAATTCAAGCAGAGAGACACTGTTGTTCTAAGGCGGATGTAGGGAAACATTCCTTACATGTGTGTGAGCCAACACACCCTTCTTTACAGCAGCCCTGACCTGAATAACCAACTAGTCCCCACTGTGGTTGTTTGCCGTCCTATGAATAACCAACAGACCCACCTTCATCCCACAGGAACAATAGGTACCTATAGATCCAAATGGTTATCAGATCAATTTACATTTTGGGGCCCAGTGTACCACATCTTGGAGTACATAATATGTAAGTATACAAGACACATTCTGCTAGACAGGTAACGTTTTCCATTTATTACAATATTGTAAAAATTAACAAAGTTAGCACCCTTACAATTGTATCATAGTGAAATGTAGTGCAAAATCATTTATAAATTGAATGCACGTAAACATTTTTTAAAGAAAGGACATCCTATGAAACACATGGCCGTAATTTAAGGACTGTGTTTTTTGACAGGCAGAGATAATATTTGCACAAAACATCAACATGTTCAAGTTGTTCACATAAATTATTCAAAAGGGCTAAATGACAGCATTATAAAACACAAATGTCATCTCCTAAACAGGACAGTGCACTACTGAAAGGAGTCGAGAGCCTTACTTTAGCCATTGTGAAATCCTCCACTAGTGTGGAGCGGCCTGCTGAGACTGGGGCTGTCCTCTGGCTAAGGGGCAGGTGTAGAGAGGCTGGGGCTGTCCTCTGGCTAAGGGGCAGGTGTAGAGAGGCTGGGGCTGTCCTCTGGCTAAGGGGCAGGTGTAGAGAGGCTGGGCCCACAGGGCCCCCCAGCTTAGGCCTGTCGGGATGCCAGCCATGGGTGCACCAGACAGCGGGCAGCTGTTGCCCTTCTCTCAGGCTGGAACTCGAGCATGTGCAAGAGGAAGTCGGAGAACAGGGACGCCTCTTCCAACAGGAAGTGGTACTTCTCCACCAGGACCTCGTAGAGGCCCCAGGGCCGCAGGGGGCCAACACGATGCAGGTCCCCTGGATGGCCATATGTTTGCACACACAGCAAAGAAGAGACAGTCATAAACTAAATGAAGCTGGAGAAAACAGCGGCAAACATTATAAACGTTATTCTCTAAACAATGAGCTGTATCTATACTTGCTTTGCATCTCTTCTGCCACGGAACTAAATCATACCAGAACAACCGTCTTTTGTGAGTTAGGTAGAACTCATAACAATAGACCAAATAGAAAAATGGAAAGCCATCAAAGAGAAACATCTCAAGGTATTCCTAACCTCTGCGGTCAAAGTAGTCTGTGGAATATTTCCCTGCCAGGGCTACAGCTGGAGGGATCCTGCCCAGCAGCTCCACGATATGGGCGATGTGATCTGGATCGAGGACAGAAACAATAGCACTGCATCAACAGCTGCACAAACCCATGGCCATCATGTCAACCCATCCGTCGATCATGTGTCAACAGCGATCACGCCTCGAATAGAGGGTCTGCTGATATCCTGTACGCTACCTTCCTCCAGGGACATGATCTTGCCAGCTTTGGGTTCAAACAGCGCGTCCCCCGTGATCAACTCAAAGGCCTAGAGGCAAAGAGGAAAACCGAAAAGGTGTTCAGCGGTGTCTGCCAAGCTTACACCCAGAGGTTTCAAAGAGGTTGCGATAGTTAAAGTGCCAGCAATCTAAAGTGGTGCAGTAGGAGGGTTAAGTGATGCAGGGGTATAGAATGAGACAGCAGAGACTCTTAACTGTGCTCTGGCAAAGCTGACGGAGGAACAAAGTGTCCGTCCTACTGTTTTAGCACGGTTTTAGTGAGGACGCTTAAACGCAGCTGGGACACTGATGTTGGTGGAAGTGTTATTCAAGACTGTGTGAGTAAATGATTTAGTGATGTTCTAATGGGAATGTTGTGGCTGGCGTTCTGGCGCACGGTGCGGCCATTCTTTGTCTGCTGGTTCTGTGGCCGGAGGAGAGGGAATGGAGAGGAAGCCCTCTTTGTCTGCTGGTTCTGTGGCCTGAGGAGAGGGAATGGAGAGGAAGGGCGACGCCTGCTAGAACATTCTGACGCGTTCCTCACCATGCAGGCTACGCTCCAGATGTCGGCTGGCGGTCCGTACTCAGAGCCCAGGAGAACCTCCAGAGATCTGTACTGCCGGGTTTGGATCTCCTCACAGAAATGTTTATACTAGAGAGAGAGGAGGATTATGGGTGGTAGAGGCTGACGGGTTATATAGTGGGCCAAATGGGAAAGCATCTTTTTGCAAAAAAAATTTAAATAATGATCTTTGTGATAGTCTTTTGTTGTCACTTTAGTCTGATGTCTGCTCACCACCCAGCAGGAGTTGCCCAGGTCAGCGATCTTCACTGGGATGTCCTTCAAACAGAACGTGTCCACCAGGTCTTGGTCTTCAAAAAACAAACAAAACAAAAAAAAAGAAAAAGAAAAACGGTTGAGGGCTTGGTAAAACGATCAATTGTCCTCGAATTGAGATAGGACGATAATGCAACCCAAGGGCTATCTTCCATAAGCCCATTATTTTACAATGTAATACCTTTCAATCAGCCATCACGTCGACCATGCTTCATTCTCAAGTGAGAAATCATTTCACTCCGTTTCAGAAACGGCATCGCCACGCCGTGGTCTCCACCAAACCGTTCCACGAGCTCCACCAAACCATGCCGTCCAGCCCAAAGCCACAGCCTACCTGCTGTGCTCCTCTCAGTGCCCCTCTCCTTTCTGCTGAATGTAACAGAGCCACGATCGCCGCCTGCTGTCTGCTTGTGACTCTGCTGCTGCTTCCCCAGACACAGTAGAATGTTCTCTGGCTTGATGTCCGTGTGGATGATCTTACAGTGAGTGTGCAGGTAGTCCAGGCCCTGCAAAACCTGCAACCCACAAAGATAAGCTACGAGGATTACTTCTCCCAAATGAACACCAACAAAACAGTATGCTCATGTGAATACACTTAACACTATAAGGCCTTCAGCGTAATAAACAATGTGTTCTTATTTGACCTTGCTGGTACATTAAATAGATACAATTCAATTATCTGCATTGACATACTGCAAGGTGCTTTTTTTTGATAATGCAATGTGATTGATTGGAAATGTGGAGAGCTGAGAAGCTTCATTTCACCAAAGGATTTCAGTATCCAGTTCGCATACCTGCGTCAGTATCTGTTTGACCCAGGGCTGGGGTAGGCCTGTACTACCCCAACACACTTGCCAGCATCTCAAGTCTGGACCCAGCAGCTCCAGAACCAGACACACATCTACACTGCAAGGTTAAGATTTTGTTTTTTGTCACTTGGCACAATGATTTCTGAAGCAACTGAATTTATGAAAAACAGGGTCCTGCAGTACTTCTATAAGAGAGAACCTTGACAACTGTGATTGGAAAAGAACAAGACTTTGTTCAAGCAACACAATGGTTTCTAAAGTGATGTGTTCATGTAAAGCCGGTTCTTGCGGTAGCTCTACAGCATTTTAGAGAGAACCCTGTCATTTAGGGAAGGATACGGACTCCATTGACACCGACCAGCTTAAACTCATCCAGTAGCTGGACTATCCTCTTGCTGTTGGGGTGACGGGCGGTAGGACCACTGGCCTGAGGAACAAAGGAGGAGAGACATGGAACACAGGAGGAGAGAGGATGGGGTAGACATAGTGGGACCGAAGACAAAACTACAAGGAGGAGAAGGTCAGGAGAGAGTATGGATTGGGCCGTGGGCACGGACTACACACACTACCATCGAGTGAGAGAGAGAGAGAGAGAGCGAGAGAGAGAGAGAGAAAGAGAGAGAGAGCGAGAGAGAGAGAGAAAGAGAGAGAGAGAGAGAGAGAAAGAGAG
>JAVQIZ010201639.1:5000-10039 GCA_036023535.2 Galaxias brevipinnis
ATCCTGGATGATTAATAGTCAAAGATCAGTTAATATATAAAGTAATAGCATCAGAACAATGTCAGTGGAGTACTTAAAGTCAAAGGATATCAAACCAAATGCTCAAAGTACCTTAGTGGTGAGGCTGCTGAGAAATACATAAAAACATGTGGTGAAGACACCCACAAAGAAATACCCATTTCATAGTAAGTTAAGGCCAGCAGTGCCTCACATAGATACAGCGTTTTCTGATGTGTAAACAGTTTGATGCCAAACAACACTAATCACGGTGGGGACTTGGGGAGTGTTCAACATCCCTTCGCCAAAGCCTGCGTCCCTGAGGTCTGCTGCTACTCCTACTGCTGCTGGACCACCCATTGAATAATTGATTTGCCAGCAGATGCTTTTAAGGCCTAATCACTTGATTTAGCATCCTTTGTCAAAAAATGTGAGCCATTATCACTGCATATATCACCAAGGCTTGCACGTCCTACAAGATCGTGAGAGAGAGAGGGAAAGCGCACAGAGACTGAGGTGTCGAGGTCTTATTGTGGTTGTTTTGTACGCTAACAAAATAACACTTTGCACCAGCGATTTATGAACATCCAAAATGTATGTCAACATGTACAACACCCAGTTCTAGACAAATGTTATCTCAGCGGTTTACATTTTAAAATAAATCCAGTGTATTTGAATAAACCATAGAGTGAATACCTGTGTGGAATGAAAGACACTAAGCCATTTGGGAAAAAGTCAAATGAAGCGTTTCCTATTTTTTTCTGTGCTTTGCTGGAGGTAGCAATCCATCCAGATTAAGGATGTCGATGCAGATTAGGGAGGCCATCTCAGCATGGTCATAAAAGTCAGAAAGCCTTAGAAACCACACCTTCAAGTCTTCCATTTGACAACATTTTACATGTTTCCCCAATGAGGAATGGTTTTAAAACCGGATAGTTCTCTGGTGCAACCTATTTCCCTGTGGCTCCTAAACCAGATAAATGACCGGCCTTGGGCTCGGAATTAGGGTGATTCAAACGCTTTCACTTTCAATTACGAAGTAAAAAGGACCCCTTAATAATTTTGACGGAGGTGTTTTCTCTTTCATCAAGATAACGCCCCCTGCACTAGCGCACCATTGTAGCAGAATTCCATATATAGGCTACTGTACCTCTCCAAACACACCAGTCAGACTCTGCCTTACCCTGCCCATAATAATAGTGGCTTTCACTGTGTTGGGGTCAATAACTGGCCTCTTGACATTTTTGGGTGTCACTCTGGCTTCTTACGACACGCTGTGAACATGAAAAGCCCTGGTGCTTACAGAGGTGAGAACGCTGCAGTACAAGCCATATAAAGTGTGTTGGGGGGGGGGGGTTATTAGACCTTGTTGTTCACACCAACACCAGACGTCTGTTTTCCTGCTTCGTTCTGCATGGTGTTGAGACTGTCGAAAGTGTGACTCTATAACTACCCTAGGATCGAGTCGAAGACGTTCACCTCATAAGAGGCCCATCAACTTAGAAACAGAACAATTTAGCAGGCTAAAAGTCCAGTCATTTCAAGTGAGAATGTAAATAAGTCGCAGTCAAGAAGAGATCAATTGCTTATTGCACAACAATGCCCTCATTATTCAAATGCTATTGCTCAGCTCAGATCTGTTTGACTAAGAACAACAAAAAAATCAAAAGGACCTCTGGATACAGCTCTTGTATGTTGTCAAATAATGCCTTTATAGAGTTCCTCAGGGAAATGTGTGCTTCCCTTTCCTTGTGTAATTCCAATAATCTCTGTTCATTCTTTGTCATTGTTATGCAAGCCATGTTTGCAGGGAAGCACTGGTAATAACCATTGTCATTAGCCATCACAGTGATGGCCTCCTGGCAGACGCCAACAGAGCCTGCATTATGTCACGTACTGACAAGTGCTGGCGTACACAAAGGCTCAAGGGCATGCCCATCTTTATTCACAATCACATCACATACTTCATTAGACGAAAGTTGCCTTTGGGCCAGTCTGACAGAAAGCCAGACACACTTAACTTATTTTGGTACGCTGTCCTGTTAAATGTGGTCCATATCTAATTCCCGGACGGCGGGCAGAGCCTGGAGTAAGTGAATAGCGACAGATCGATGGGAGGGTCAGGTTTCAGTAGACCTTAGTCCCCACCAGGGACCTCGGTCTGGGACGGAGGCGTGCGCGAAAGAGAGAGCTGGCGTATCGACTTGGCGGCTTGGGGGGAGGCGGGACGCCTTACCTTGATGAGCGCCTCCAGTTCGTCGGGCGAGACGCACGGGTGCTTCTGCAGGAAGGCCGCTTTCTCGGTGGTGATGGAGTCCTTCTGGTTGCTCTCGAAGGGCTGCTCCAGCGCACTGAACACCAAGCCTCCCACCACCAGATAGGCCAGCACCACCACAAACACCGCCAGCACCGTCTTCCACTTCATGACGGTGAAGGGTGTGGAGCCGTCCGCTGCCCCCTCCATGCTGGCCACCATGCTGGCGGGCCGGGGAGACACAGGCCTCCGTGGCACGGTGCACCCCATGGGGTTCTGCATGGTGGCCACGCTGGCCTGGACCAGGTAGGACTGGAGCATGCCCGGCTGCACCTTCTTTGGAGGGGCCATGTTAGGTGGGACTCCCACTGCAACAAGGGGCAATATGGTGGCAATTTCAGTTGACGCGCTCTGACGGGTTCCCTCACTTGTACAAGGTGCAATACAATATGGTTTACTAATGTTGTCATAATCTGATATGCAACCGGTTGATTATGCACAGTCAAACCTGGACATACACACAGACAGACAGTTTGGCATGAATGTACTGTCATAATTAGCTTTGTTATAGCAGGTGCACATGGCCCCTCGGTGAAAGTGATATCTGACTCTCTCACTCTGGAGCCTCTGCAGGTTAAGCTGCAGGGAGGCAGGGAATGGATGGACCTCTAATGCCTTTATGAGATTTATGAAAAGCCATTAAGCACTGCTATCCAAGATCAGTGATGTGCTGTGCAGTCTGTTTGAGCAACCGCTGGGCTCATAGACCCCAGGCTGCTTATAGTGAGGCAGTTACTAGATTCTTTTAGAATCTAGAAGACGCTTGAGACTTTATAGAGGCTCAAGCAACATAATTAGTCTCATGCAGAGATATGATTCAACTTTCCACTCAAGGTGAGAGGCCTCATAATTGTTTTAATCAAAGTCCTTAGAAAGATGGTGTTGTTCAGATGGTTTGTTTATTTTATAACTGGCACAGAATATCAACCATGATATGTACATATTACACCTGAAGACAAGGCCTTGGTGTAAACCCATATGATTTGCTATGCAATTTATGTACCCAATCACCCGCAATGTGTGACAAAACATTCACTACAGTGTGGCATCGCAGTTGGAATTAATGTTTGTAAGCACTGCTGCAACGAAAACAATGAGAAACACCGAGGGCGTTTAGCGCATAAAACACGATTGGCATTTTCCAGAGAAGGTCACGCCGTTGGTAAAAGAAACGTAAATCACATAGCCCACATTATGATCGGCCGGTCATTGGCTAAACATGAGGATCGTGGTAGCCGCATGGACGTGCCTCACATACTTGCCCATATGCACATGCTAATCGATTAGGTAATGTGTTGTTTCAGGAACAATACTGTGTCAGCTGAATTGGTGACAAATTCGCCTTCATATGTCATTACGTTGTGGATACAATTTTCTGCATGCTATCATAATCCCAATCAATGCGAACTTGCGTTCTAACGTTAAAGACATAGAAACACCTGATCCCATCTTGTTATGATGATGGGAAATACTCTAGCAGCGTGCAGGCGCAGTATAAAGTCGTGTCTGGAAAGCACTGATGGGAATGCAAATTAAGTAAGTGGTAGTTTCGCAGAAATTGAGCATTTCTACTATATTGGGAAGTACTAACGCCACTCTCAGTCATCAATATGACATTTGTAGTAAACAACTGAAATGGGCAACCTCAAGTTTCGGCTAATGCAATATTCATGCAATTCGCTGTAGACTCAGACATGTTAGTTAAGATAGTCTATATGAATCGTACCCATGGGCTAGTTGCGCGGAATGTGTCATAAAATGTGAACATGCATGCAACATGTGCATAGTTCAAATATAAAGATAGACAGACCCAACTTATCCAACCCATGTTAATCTGACAAGTGTAAACATGCTATCTTTCTTTCCGTTCCGCACAAAATTGCGTTCAGCGCATACATTTTAAGCTTAAAAGCTTGTAATTCACACCAATTGTTTAACCGATACAGACCTGGTGGGGGGTTTGCGTTCCCTGGTTTTCTAGGGTTTTCTGTCGGAAATTTCATCTTGATTTATTTTTTATTTTTTTGCAATAGATAAAAAAAAACGTCTGTCTACATGATTAACATCTTGTCACCCTTTGTGCAGAGTCCTTTATTTTTAACCGAGAGAGAATTGAGAACGGTAAGGAGTAAAAACACATAATCAATGTCTTCTTCTGCTCCGGTTAGTGAGAGCGAGGTGCACAGTCTGGCAAAAAGGTATAGTTATGAGGTCCTCTCCCCCCGCGGCACGCTTTAGAAACACCAGCGCCCACCCACTGCTCGTTGCACCACAGACACCTTTGTGTGCTAGTGTAGTAAACACGGTGAAGACGCAGGAGGAGTCCATGGGCTCCAGCGACGCTTGACTTGACGCCTACATTTTTTCCAAGAATGTCGAATTCGAGCAGCATGTTTTCAGCGAGTTTTTACGCGACCATTGCCTATGTTATTGTCCACATCTTTGACTTAATATGCGGCTCTCTACTCACGCCCTTCTGAGCGAATTACGTATGCTATCTACAACAGTATACCTAGCGCTTGCTTAGTCTGACGCAGGGCCCACCAATTCAAACAAATGCCATAATCCAGGATTGCTATGCCAAATATATCATATTGTAGATCTGTAAAACAGAATCTAACAGATTCAAAATCTATCGTTTGCGGGTTTGGTAACTTCTCACTTTCCACTATTCTTGTCTCAATAAATAAATATATATATATATGTATATACTGCAGATATATACTAT
>JAVQIZ010201643.1:0-11467 GCA_036023535.2 Galaxias brevipinnis
CTGTTTACAAGTGAAGCCAACAGTGAATAAATGGCATCCCTGGTGCCACGGCAACAATTACACTGTTCATAAAATCAGGCTTGCCAATGCTAAACTGGACTTTCTCACAGTACTCACGTCACCGACAACAAGAACTGGAAAGAGAGACGAAGAGAAGCAAATAAAACACATACAGACAGAGTGAGTGAGAGAGTGGAAGGGGCCAAGGGGGACTCAAAGGGGCGTGGATTTGCCTGTCAGTGGGTGTGGTTTGCCTGTCAGTGGGTGTGGTTTGCACAACATAGGTGGCTGTCTTCCCCCAAATAAAACTATTATGTGTTTTGTTCACCAAAGGTTAAACATGATACAGATAATATTAATGAGGGTGTTAAAAAAATAGAATTACATGTTTATCCTGTTCCAAGACACATCCCGTCACTATCATCACCACCACCTTTGACTTGTCTAGTACATGAGTGGCCTCTTTAGTGCGGCTGTCTTCTAAATTGACTTGCTAAATTGGATAAGAAGATGCAGCCCACTGCACAAGTACCCCCCCCTCCTCCTCCTCCTCCTCCTCCCATGTGATCATGATACCATGTGACATGAGGTTCTGGACAGAGAGAAAAGGGGGCTGAAATGAAGAATGTGAAAAGGGATGGAGAAATGTGTTAGAATCAAGAGAAAGCGAGACGGAGAGAAAAAGAGATAGAGACAGAAAAAAACATATAAAGACAGTTTGGTGTTATTCAAGCCCCAGCAATCTCCACACAATGGAGGTAAGAAAAACTTAGACAGTGATGAAAAATAAATGTGTGTGGAGACTATTATTTGATTATTTAAATGCAAGTTTTGACTCTTCAATAAATGTTCTGTTGCATGTTCTGTCTTGCAAAGCTTAAGTTGAAGCCGTTTTCCCATCCAGCATGCGCTGGTAATAATACTTTAGGTTCAGTGGTCTATGTCATACAATAATAATTATCAATTGCATTTGATATGCCACTTTTTCTAGACGCCCAAAGCACTTCACACTGTAAGAGGGGGCTGACAGTTTGGTCGCTAATGCATGCGTTATTTTCTATACATAAACTTATCCAAACATGATACATGTTGAACACATCTAACAAACATGAATGCAGTGGTAACAAATGTTTGCACTTCGGAGATTTTATTAATTATTTCTAATTAAACAAGAATATAATAAATATCTGGTGTAGTATGAGGAGATAAAGAACTTTGTATCTTACATTGATCACAAAATTCAAATTTCCCTACATAACATCATTGTTATCCATACAAATTTTTATTTTTTAATGTGACTTTTTATCTTGTGTCTATCGACAGGCAACAAGTGTACATGTCTTGGAAACAGTTTCTTTTTTTTTTTTCACTGGCGGGGGCCTCTTCAATTATGTGTATAGTTGTACCCCCCATTGTCTATTCTTTGTGACCCAGTTCGCTCGGCTGTCTGAATGTGTGCTGTGTGGGACAGGAGAGACAGTGACTTCCAAGGAATCCAAATGATTGCAGGGAATCATAATAAATGTAAATAAAAGTGTAAGAATAGAAATACATTTTAAATGAATGAAAAATCGTATTTTGTCCCGACTAGATTGACAACATGACTTCGTTGAATAAATACTTATGGGAAATATCAATGGGAGTTAAAATTTGTGCATTCATTCAGGACTATTTACGTTCAGCACTATAAGCAGCTGAAAATCACATGGGGGATTTCTTGAGGCAGTCTCTCTGACTTGGTAACACAAAACGTTAAATTCTTGAGGGGCTTAAACAAGTGACAAAGATACACATTTATCCAGAATACTGGCAGCTGTGCAGGCAGTATCAGCTAGACACAGAAGGAAAGACGTTTTGCCACTGGCTAAACGAGTACCATGTTTTGAAAACCACACGTGAATAATAAAAATTCTATTGGTCCTCCATGCATCTGTAAGAGCATGAACATAGGAGACGTGATAGTCAAAATGTTTTGCTGCTGGACTGAAGGATGAAACAACCATTACCATTTACAATCTATTACCATACTGCATATTCATTTTGATTTGGTTGGACAGTATTCTTGTTGAGGTGTTGTGCATTAACCCAAATGAGAGAAGATGTCAATACATAATAACAAATCTCACTTCTTGTATTGTTTCACTGAGCTTATTAGGGGGTTGGTGTTCTTTGACATGGTGTCAGGACAATTTTTTAACTGTCCTGCAATTAACTTTACATATCTATGAGACAGTGAACAAACAGCTTTGGAATGAATGGGACCATGAACCAGTCAGAAGTCTGGGCCACAGACAGCTCTGCATTCTGGAATGGACCTGAAACCACCGCCAATGGAAGCTCTGCATTCTGGAATGGAGTCTTACCCAGTACCAATGGGAGTTCTACATTCTGGAATGAACCTGTAACCACTGCCAATGGGAGTTCTGAGGGGTTCCAGAACCCCTTCTCTCCGGCCATGGACATGGCCATCAGTGGAATGACCATCATCATCCTCTTCATCACTATGGTGTCCCTGGGCTGCACCATGGAGGTCTCCAAGATCAAGGCTCACGTGGTCAAGCCCAAAGGTGTGCTCATCGCTCTGGTGGCTCAGTTTGGCATCATGCCCCTGACAGCGTTTAGCCTGGCCAAGCTGTTCCAACTGGGTTCCATTGAAGCAG
The DNA here is from genome assembly GCA_036023535.2 of Galaxias brevipinnis. Lineage (NCBI taxonomy): Eukaryota > Metazoa > Chordata > Actinopteri > Galaxiiformes > Galaxiidae > Galaxias > Galaxias brevipinnis. The sequence goes on from JAVQIZ010201643.1 coordinate 2,661, forward strand.
TGACGGTGCTGATCTGTGGCTGCTGCCCCGGAGGAAACCTCTCCAACATCTTCACCCTGGCTCTAAAGGGAGATATGAATCTCAGGTGAAAACTTAGTGAATTAGTTCAGTTACTCCAATTTAGTTTAAGTGTTTAACTGTAAAATACAGTCACACTGTAAATACCTGTTTATGTTTATCATATTCACATTTCAAAGCGAATGACTGACATAATCAAAGAGCTAATATCTCCTTTCCCTGTATCTTCTCCCCGTGTCACCTTCTCTGTCTTTCTCTCTTTTTTTAAACCCTCCTCCCTTCCTCTTTCTCCACTAACGGCTAGTATTGTGATGACCACCTGTTCCACAGTGATGGCCCTGGGCATGATGCCCTTGCTGCTGTTTCTTTACTGCCAAGGCTTCAACAACCTGGAGAACGCTGTTCCTTACACAGGCATTATTATCGCCCTCATCTTGACCCTAGTGCCATGTGGAATAGGCATCGTCATCAACCATCTTAAACCACAATACTCACCCGTCATTATTAAGGTCAGCATGTTTAGTATGGGATGTTCCTAGCGACTAATTTCACTGACGTTTAAACGGAAGTTTAAATTTAGACTAGTCGACGAGTCTAAAATTAGGAAAACAGTCAGAAAAGTCCCCAAAATTATTTGGGATATCCGCCAAAAAACGCTAAACCATGAAGAATTAAATATATAAAAGACAGGTGCTAAAATGGAGCATTTCAGACAGAGGGTGAATTGGGGTGCTGCAGAACCAGGCAGTTTGGAAAAAAATTTATAGTTTATTGAACATTAAAACTCGTAAACCTATTCTAGTACAACTCCTAAATAAAGGTATGAACCTGAAAATGAGCATAACAGGGCCCTTTAAACCTCCCTTGCTCATTAAGTATTTGTCTTTCACTATTTGACTGACAGGTTGGTCTCACCATCTTGTTAGTGGCCTCTGTGGTCATTGGTGTGTTGTCGGGGATCACCATTGGAGGGACAGTGTGGTTGGTCTTCTCTCCAAAGCTGATGGCTGTATCTGCTTTGATGCCTCTGACGGGATATCTGCTAGGATACACCCTGTCCACCATCTTCAAACTCAATCACAAGTAAAGGCTGGGTGACTTGATTATATATAATATATATATTTACTTAATAATAGACCAAGTAGTTATTCTACAAAGTTGGATGCTGTAATATTACTTACCACGTATTAGTCAGTTATGGCACTAATATCACATTTGATTTAAAATGTATATTATGTATTTTGTATTATAATGTATTTGTTTTTGTTATCATATAAAGCAGAAGTACAGTACCAGTCAAAGGTTTGGATACACTTTCCCAAGTGCGTCCAAACTTCTGACTGGTACCGTTAGTGTAAATCACAATCTAGAATATCATGAAAAATGGAGACATAGCATTGGTTAATAGGTAGCCCTCTCCTCATGCCAGGTGCAGGAGGACCATCGCCATGGAGACGGGATGTCAGAACATCCAGCTGTGTTCCACCATCCTGAAGGTGGCTTTCTCTCCACAGGTCATCGGCCCCTTGTACCTCTTCCCCCTCATCTACATCACGTTTCAGGGAGGAGAGGCCTTGCTCTTCATCTTCCTCTTCAGATGTTACCGAACCTTCAAGCCCACATCGAAGGGTAAAGGTCGCAGCTGTCTAGGGTCACACACTGAGGGATGGGTTGAGGGTTACAGGGGAGACGGGGGAGATAGGGGGGGTTTGGGGGACTGAGTACAAACAGCATGATTGTAGTCTGCACTATTCACTTCCCACTTACTGGATTAGGCATACTAACTCAGTAAGACTATAAATCCACCATCAGACAACTTGTTCTGCCATTGTATGCCATTTGGCCAGGTTGATGATTTAATGGGAATTATGCTGGATTTTAATCACTTAATTGCAATTTGTGGCAATAAGTAAGAAGTGATAGTTGATTAGATCTTGATTAAAAATGAATAAATAATTTAAATAAATTACTACCAGAGCAAGAAAACAACATCAACAATCACAATCTCTTACCAATTCAGTAGGTCATTCAATACCAAGCCTGTTGCATGGAAACTATCAGCTACCACACAATACTAACCAAATACGTTCCTTCAAAGCAGCCAAGCCGGTGTACCTGGCAGTGTCCGGTAAGGTCGAGGAGGTGAAGGTACCTTAATGAGCAGACGCCAGAACAATCTACCAGACCACCTTGCAGAGAACAGAACAATCATCCAGACCACCTTGTAGAGAACCGAACAATCATCCAGACCGCCTTGTGGAGAACCGAACAATCATCCAGACCGCCTTGTGGAGAACCAAACAATCATCCAGACCACCTTGTGGAGAACCGAACAATAATCCAGACCGCCTTGCAGAGAACAGAACAATCTACCACACTGCTTGGCAGAGAACCAATTTTACCAATGCAACTGTATTTATATCGTTTGGTCATCGTACACTGTATGAGGGAAACAGAGAAACAACTGGTGCCTTTTTTCAATCAATGAATGTCGAATAATAGACTATATTATAAATAAGATGTATTGTTATGGTCTTTTTTATTATTTATAACATAGTATATCATAATCGTAGCAGATTTGCTGGCAGAACATAATAATCGCTTTATCTAGGGTCAATACTGGAGTTAAAGAGGTTTAACACCAAAACCAGAATTTCACCAATGCACATCTTTTTTAGAAATGTTGAACAATAAGATGATTATTGTATCAATTGGCTGACTACAGCATTATGTAACGTGTAATAAACATTGTAAAAAACTCTGATAAAATTGTCAAATGCTGTACTGTAAATTGTACCAGGTTTCAAAGCAATTACACAACCCTCTAGTGGTGTGTGTTATTAATTCAAAAACGAAAGGGGGGAAAAAATAAGCGACATTAGTACAACTGAAAACATATTTAATCAAAGTTATTACAGGATTTATACAGAAAATATTTAACTTAAAAAGCTTTATACAAATATTAAAATAACATATTCACATAGACTGCTCAGATATGAACACAACTCAGATTGAATATCGAAGAAACGTTGTGATTCTGTACAACTATACCTGCTTTTACAATGAGTCACACCAACAGTGCACTACCCCAGTGCCTAAAACACAACCAAAGACTCGCGAGACCGTTTTCTAGGAACTGTGGTACCATTAAATAAAGCTGATAGACAGTGTTCAGAATACATGAAACACTCCATTTACTTTTCCTATCTAGAACTAAAAGTAAAACATTCGACCTGAATAAATAAATGACTTGAATAAAGTACTTCCAGGTTTATCATTTATGCACAATTTTCTTGACAAAGCTTGTAATCAATATCTCTAAGCAGTGGCAGCCATTCGGTTTGCATTCATTATTATTTGTATTACTTTATATCCTTATTTTCATATGAACACCATAGAAGAAGAAGGAGGAGGGGCTGTGCATAGAAGTGGGAAGCTAAGGCAACCGTCAGGACCAAGGTGTCGTTTATGAGCGTGAACAGTTACTTCTGTCAAATAGCAGGCTTAAAATACATAACACTGTGGTGAATAAGAAAGCAACTATGACCTTAAGATTAAAAGACTAGGCCAAGATGATTACGTGTGATAATGTCAATCGTCTCGTTAAAATAAAAATAAAAATAAATAAAAAATTAAAAAGGCTTGACTAAGAACAGGGAGGAAAAACGTTCCTGTTAGATCTACAGTGAGTGAGACTGTTGGTGTGGTGGGTATTCATGCATCATTCCTACACTGCTGCTGCTTATACGAGTGACTCTAGATGATGAGTGAACACAACAAGCTACTGTGATTCATAGTAGGCGCCCGTCCTGTAGCTCTCAATCAAGGCTTACCTCTTTGAAACGATTCCTCTAGAAATGGCATACCTAATTTGTCCCCATTAAGCATTTCTGTCCAGACAGTTTTGACGTTATACTTGTTTCTCTACACCCTCATGCTAGTACAAAGGTTAAATAAGCAGATTCACTTTTCTCACGCATCACATCTGACATCCACAGTGTAATAATTCCTATAAAAAACCTGTTACCATCATGTATGTACACGTGACGAGGCCCAATGGACACCTTCTGTGTTCTAGCCTCTAGATGGAGAGGAGAGGAGAGGAGAGGAGAAGAGAGGAGAGGAGAGGAGAGGAGGGAGAGGGAGAGGCAGAATTCCTCAGTCTGGCTGAGCAGCGTGACCAGACTGTGTTGACAGCTGCAGCGGAGAAAGAGAGAGCTTCAGCAGAGTCTCTGCCCGTCTGCCTATCAATCGATCTGTCTCAACACAGAGACACGCCAGGCTGTGTCGGTTGGTCTCTGTCTCTTATCTTGCTGTGTGGCTGCTGCTACATCACTTAGGCCTCCTTCAACAAAGGCATATCTGCGCGCACACACACACACACACACACACACACACACAGTGGGGACAAAGGTTGGAGATCATTCATAAACAAAAAAAGTATTTCTGTATGGATATAATCTATAAAAGCATTAAATCAGTTGTGAGTGGGAATGGAGAGAACAGAAAAGGAAGTGACTTTAAATATCTGGCGATGAAATACAGTGATAACTTTCAAGTCATTAAGACACAACAGTCTTAGAGCCTTAATTGTGGCCTTACCATCAGCGTAGTCCATGTCGGAGTGGAGAATGGGCATGCTGTGCTCTTCGCTGCCCAGGGAAGGCCTCCTATGTGGGGCAAGGAGAGCTGAAGAGGCAGCCCGCTCCAGGTTCCAGCCGGAGGATGAGGACGGGGACGGGGAGAAAGTCGAGGAGGAAGAGTAAGAGGAAGATGAAGGGAGCGGGTGGACTGCGGGCGTCTCAGAGTACTGGTGCTGCAAGGACGTGGGTCTGGAAGGTCCAGCCTCCGTGGCGTCCTGGCCCTGACCCTCCGACACCACGATCTGTACCCGGGATTCAGAGCTCAGGCCTGGGGTGGACGGGCCGCTCGCTCCCCCTGGAGCCCCGGTGCCACAGACAGCCTCCTCATAGGATGGAAGGGTCACCTGGACCCCTTCCACCATGATGGACACCGGCTGACCTAACACGCCCCCGTCACGCCTGCCAGGACACAAGGTCACCCCAACAAACGCTTTAAAGCTTTAAACCTTTAGAACATTTCAGATAATTAAGTGTAAAAACACAGTTTTTTCAATGAAACAGTAAGTCTAAAGGTCACTGTTCAATGTTCATAGAAAAAAAAGGTGTTAAGAGGATACTCTTAAAATATATTTAACATACAAATATTTCAAGAACTGACCCTATTCTACATTTTCACTGATGCTAATTACATACCCTGTTGTAAGCTATTGTATTGGTCTATTTTACCTGTGGAAGGATCCGAGTTCTAACCCCAAGCCCTGCAGTAAAGTATAACTAGGATCCTTCCTGACTGCTGGAAAGGTATTCAGTTCTAAACACAAACCCTGCACTACACTCTAGCTTGTATCTCACTTACCGCTGGAAGGTCTTGAGTTTGGGCTGCAGCAGCACCACCAGGACCACCAGGAGAAGCACCATGGCAACCGTGCTGGCTGTCGACGCCACAATGGACAGAGTCGGCATGCCGAGCGGCAGCCCCATCTCGCCGTCTGAGGAGAACCAAAATCACGCTACGGTTCACGTCATATCATCACAATGAGACTTTATTTAGAGAACGCTTTCAGTGCATGCAATTAAAGGTGAATATAGTCTATTATAATGATGTAGTACTATAAAGCGTTACACTTGCTCAAACTAGCGAAATTTGGTTAATTCCTTTAGGTCGAGTGGTTTGGTTTTATTAAAGCTTTTCCTTGTCTGTCTCACATGAGGGCTTGTCAAGCACTAACACAAGCAGTCCACAACTATAGGCTCCAGTCAGAACAGAGAGGGACAGGAGGAGAGAGCCTACTGAATAAAGTCCTTTATTATTAAATTGAGCTTTAAAACAGATTCACTGAAGACTCTTGTGTTTTTTAGGTACATTGTAGTTCCATAGCTCTTTTGCATGTTAAACTCAAATTAGAATTAGTCGTTAATGGTAACCATCTTCCAATATATCTTTCAGTCTTATTATATGTATAAATCCATGTATTTAGTCAGCCTCCCAGACACTGACCAGCCCTAGCATTGCAATGATTTGATGAAGGCTATCCATCACATATTTCGCTTAGGAGGTGAATGAACCACTAACAGACCTACTGTCTAACTCTTCAGACTGTGAAACTTGCAGCACCCACATCGTCTGTTCACAAACACAACCTAGAAAAGATACAATGTAACATGCGACTAGAATGGGCCACATTTTCCGTTGAAAGGCCTTTGAAAACTGGATTTAAGACAGTTTAAGACATTATGGGGTCTTAAATGGATTAACCTACATATAAGATGGCTGCCACCCTGTAACAGATTTCCTGTCCAACTCTTCAGGCTGTGAAGCTTATTGCACCCACAATGTGTTCACACATCCATGTCAATCTAAACACTGAGGCTTTTAAACGCTACTTAGTCAGCCCCTCTCCTGACGAAAGCTATTTAAGAATCTTTTATTACCTTGGTCCAGTAGGCAGCTGATCTGCATGGGTCCGTCCCAATCTCCGCCCTGACAGGTCAGGTACTTGTAGTCCCCCTTTAGGATGAAGCCTTCGTCACAGTAGTACTCGATCACAGTGCCGTGGGAGAGCCTTCGACAGGGGGACGGGTGGCAGGAGTAGCCCCCGTTCTCTGGCTGGTAGGGCGGCAGGCACACTGCCCAGAGGAGACACAGGACAACTTTAATGGGTTTGTCATGGCTTTCAGATTCATGTGTTACTGTGTTTGCTGCTATGGGAGAAATATAAACAATTGAAAATATCAAAACGTAAGGAGAAAAATATAAACAATGTTTCAGGAAGCTAAAACGGCGCCATAAATATTCACCCCGGGGAAGCCCAGGGTGGGGGGGCCAACTATTCTTGTGCTGAGACCCTCTGACTTCAAACCTGCCGGTTAGTATAGAAAGAGCTGTATATACTGTATCGTCTACATTTTTTTTTTTCAAAATGTGTTTCTGTTTGTTTTATCTTATATGCTTTCTGTCATTAAGTGCTTTCTAAACAGGGCACTGCTGGAAAGTCGCTGTCCCTTTCCCCATGTATGCATAGTTATGTTAAATGGTATGTTTTCTGTCATTACCTGCTTTTTAAACAGGGCACTGCTGGAATGTATGTATTCATGTATGACTAAATAAAAAGAGTCTGCCACATTCCATATTTATTATGTATGAATAAGAAAGAATAGTCTGCCCCATTCCATATTTATTATGTATGAATAAGAAAGAATAGTTGGCCCCATTCCATGCACAGCTGGTGGTGTTTGGTCTCTCACCATCACTGCGTATGCAGCGCGGCGGGGGGGAGGACCAGTGTCCCAGCGGGGTGCAGGTGAGCGTGCTGGGCCCGTCGGCTACAAACCCCGGGTCACAGCTGTACTGCAGCACCGTGCCGATGGAGACGGAGCCGTGGTTTGTCTCCGTCAGGTTGGTGGTGCTGTGCTGAACCATGTAGGGGCGCACACAGCCTGCAATAGACAGGGAGGTGAGGAGGCTGAGGTGTACCAATGGCGGTTAAGACCTTTTCGGCCAGAGGCAGGATTATTTATTGTGTATTAGGGAGGCATTTTGTATTCTTATTGGTAAGTCAAGGAAAAACAATAGAAAAGGAGAAGACAGAAGAAAATAAATAAATAAATAAATAAATAAATAAATAAATAAATAAATAAATAAATAAATAAATAAATAAATACTGTCGTGTTCAACAGTCAACACAAACCCTTTCTCATGCTGACGTTACAAGTTAGAGTACTGGCTTTTGACTTAAGAAGACCATGAATCAGTAACATTACGTAGACAAACGCATCCATGAGACCATCCAAACACAGCATATACTCTTCTATCCACCAGCCCAGATATAGAGTGGGATTAGTAATCCCATACAGTAAAAACAATAATCGGCAATAAAATCTGAACACGAATCTGAGGTGTGCATTAAAAGGTGATTCTATTTTAAAGTTGGATTTGCTGACCTTGGTTGACACAGGTTATCTGCATTGTGCCCTCCCATTGGCCGTCTCGACAGGTAAGGTACTTGTAGTCTCCTTTTAAAGTGAAGCCTTGGTTACAGAAGTACTCGATCACAGTGCCATGGGAGAACCTTCGACAGGGAGAAGATTCACACGTGAAGCCCCCATTCTCCAGGTCCAACGGAGGCTGACACACTGACACAGGAAAATTCAGAACAATCAGAAATTATGAAATTGTCTCAATGTCAGACTTCCCAGACTGACAAATATCCCACTTTCAACATATTAACATTTAAGAAAATGTATAATTTTAGGAAAAATTATGATTGTAAAGGATGGATATCTCAACTACATTATGGTACATTATGGAATGAGTGAATCAACTCTGAAAAAAAGCTAATCTCTCCAAATAGGTTCAAATAAACCTGGTCCTAAGTCTCTCACCATCACTGCGTATGCAGCGAGGCGGGGGGGAGGACCAGTGTCCCAGCGGGGTGCAGGTGAGCGTGCTGGGCCCGTCGGCCACATAGCCCGGGTCACAGCTGTACTGCAGCACCGTGCCGATGGAGAAGGAGCCGCGGTTTGTCTCCGTCAGGTTGACCCAGCTGTTGTGGACCATGTAGGGCCTCACACATCCTGGGGGAAACAGAAAACATTTGTAAAGGAGCAATCTTGTGAAATTGCGCACAGTTCTCAGAAGTTACAGACACATCTTTCCATCCTCACACCAAGAGGTTGGCTTGAATAACATTATGTAGGTATCGGCAT
>JAVQIZ010201700.1:0-50413 GCA_036023535.2 Galaxias brevipinnis
CCCCCCCCCCCCCCCCCCCCCCCCCCCCCCCCCACAGCGGAAAAAAGCTGACGGAATTATTAGGCACTCTGAAGACCAACGGCTTATCTCTTTCTGGGCTTGACAACAACAGATGGGAGAGGAGATGTGGAAAGTGACAGTGGAAATACCGCTAGCATTGCCTGGCCTGTTCACCTGAGATTCATTTCATATCAGTTTATTTTGATGCACGCTTGCTTTCTTCCATATTACTGTGCATATTACTGAGCCTCCAGAATACGCTTGAGACACATCAATATCAATGTTACAGTTCTTTCACAAAACCCCCCCCCAAAAAAACTCATCGAGAAACGCTGCCGTCTTAACAGCAATAATCTCAGTTACCGGGTGTGTCTATGGAGCCTTTTTAAAAAATTTGCTTCCAAGGCTTTAATCAGCCGCTGCAAGCATGCCTACTGTATATTTACTCGGCTCTCCGCCTAAGTGTGAAAAATACCATCAATTGCATTATCTCACAGTAATGCCTTGACCTATTAGATCAGAAGTCCTACTGATTCTCCCCCCCCCTCCTCCTTCTCCTCCTCCTCCTCTCTTCTGCTTCAACTGGGTAGAGGCACATCCCCTGCGGGTGAGTGCCAAATGCAGGCCACCCGCCAGGCGAGACGACAGGGAGCAGCCGAGCACCGGTGCCCCCGGCCGGATGCGTGTCAGAGGGGGCACGGGGCCTGGCTGTGGCAGCCTCTCCCCCTGGTTGTCCGTCTGGGTGATAAGCGCCACAGACTCCACTCACCCCGGAGGGCTCACAGCAGGTGGGGGATAGAGAGACCAGCCGCTGCTCTGCATGGGAGGACGGGACTACAAATCCTGGAGGGGCAATAACACACCGTACTACAACAGTCCACTGGAAATGATCTGCACATGTTAAGCACTGCAGTTTGCCCTGCCCCCCCCCCCTCCCCTCACCCCCACCATCATAAGATGGAACATAGAGTTCATTAATAGAAATGTCAAGGTCTTCGATCTGTCCTTATCATACAGTGCATTAGATGAGGTCTTTGTTTTAAAGTCCAGTTTCAATGTCAGTGAATTCCTTTTTAAATTGTGCGACTTAATGCTTGTATGACATAAAGTTATTGCCACAATAGAGGCATCTTAACCCCCTCAACCAATACTCATCACTCCTAACTTGTTTTTAATAAATTATGCTTTTAATCAGGGGGCTACCGTACAAAACACAATATAATGACGAGTTTAAAAGCATGAACTTAATGTGATAGTGCAATGCTCTAAGTTGAGATAGATAATTATGCCTGTCCTGTTATAATAACACAGGCAAACAGTACTTAAAAAGAACCATGACACAGCACCATGAGGTATTTGGGGGCATATTTTAAGACCCCAATCAATACCTGCTGAAGTGAAGTGGCCCTCGTCCTGAAATGTCCCCGCAGTGAGACACAGACAGAGAAATTATCCACAGGAAATCAAGATAATGACTTTCATTTACTCAATAAGCAGATATTAATTATCCGTCCGACAGATTAAGGGTCCGGTCTCACCGAGGCCCCCGAGATAAATGGCTTTCTGATCAAGACTTAATGAAGACCTTTTCATGTCCTTCGCCGAAGCACTTCAAAATTTAGATAGACATTTTTGTCCTTGGCATTGCTATTATTTCAGATTCCGCTCTATACAGACAAGTGTTATTTTTTTGTTTTCCTTCTGAAAACCAAAAAAATCCCATCTGATTATATCACAAAACAGTGTCCCTTCCAGACCCCTGTGTGGGCAAAGTAATGACATGATGAATTTGCCAAACAACCGCAGGGTGACTATGATGAATTTTGTGGTATCTCCTCGACAAATGGCGCTGTCAACAAGAACAACTCTCTATAGACATGCACAAATAGACAAAGCAATCATGCCGTGCGCAGTTTAATGCACAAAACATTAGTGGTGGTGTCTTGATTCCATGCTTGGCACATCCCATGATAAAAAAAAAGGTTAATGCGGTATTGATTACTGAAAAATAGCTTTCTTTCAGCCTTTATCCTCAAGTTCTATTTAAAATGTATTTTCCTGGTGTCCAGTGATTGGTGGGTGGGAGACTCTCATACATCTGGCTGTAGTCCAAGCGTTTAGCCTACAGTTGATAATGTGTGCACAGACTGAGACCCACGAGAGCTGGTTTTGCCCCGCAGCCAAACTGGGACGGAGGAGGAAGTGGGTGAGGGAAACACTGGTGCCACGAGGCAGAGAAAATGGGCGTTATCCAGGGCATCCATTAACCACTGAGGCGTTGCTCAAAGTGGCAATGTCTTGGCAGGCGTTCTGTTCACTAACACTCCTGGCTATTAGAAGGAGCACACTGGGGGATTTCTGTGAAGCTACAAAATCGGCTTCAGTGAACGCTGGTCTCTGACACGATTAGTAAAACAGAGTCTTAGGACAAGGGTACGGGCTTGTATCAATGCGTGGGTGTCTGGACTCCTTTAAACACTTTGCAACGGTTGGATCAGCTGTGGAGGAGTCTTATTCTATGATGAGCAGGCAGCTTAAATCTTTGCCATCGTATCGGAAAAGAATTCCTACATATGTAAGTCCCTTATCCCCCTACCCACCTCCCACACAACATCCTATGTGCAATTCCCCACTCCCCAAAAAAAGAGCATATCACTCTCATGTATTCGACAGCAGCGTGCCTATTATCCATTTTTACAACAGGGTCGACACACCAGGGACAAAGGTTTATATTGTTCTCTAATCAGCAGTTCCTCACATCTTGACTCCCACAACTCAAATTGTAACCTTGGTGCAGCTGTCATCCTGACAAGGCCTGAAATTGAAACAGAGGTCCTCATTAAGTTCCAACTGGCGCCCTCGCCAACTCAAATATGCACGAAGGACTGGGCTGGAACAACATAGACAAATTTTTTTCAGGGTGAAAAAGGCAAAATAATGATGGCGGATGCTATTCAGAGCTAATTAATTTGACATTGGAACAACTGCGTCAACACGAGAGTCCGACAAGTGTGTGTGTGTGTGTTTCTAAGGTACTGATTGGTCTGTGTGTGTGGGTCTGCGTGTATGTGTGTGGTCCTCCCAGTTGCCACGGTGCTACCTCGGTGGGTGAGTGCCTGACCACATACCAATCAGTTTCCTGGGTAACGTCGCTAATTGATCAGAGTCTCATTCACATTCAGAAGATTAGAGTGTGTAAATTGTCCTTGCCCAGCCATAACAAGGGTCCTCTTTCATGGTGCAATCAGGAACGTGGTCGTTAATTTCAACGACTGAATCCTCTGGTCTTCCTTGATTAAGATGCTTGAAAAATAAGGCCGGGCTGTCCGTAAGCACATGGATTTGAGCTTCAAAAAAACATACATTTATGTGAAATATTATTGCAAAAACGGCTTTGTAGTGGATTTTCCCTTGTTGGTCACTAACTGCTATGGACCTCAATTATTGCCATGATCAAACGGTTCATTTTAAAACCAATTAATATCAGTACAAAGAGGTCTACCTATAGTAACACACTACAAACAATTGCTGTACCTTTGGCTTCCCGGCAAAGGGAAACATTTATTCTTTGTTGGTGTAATTAAAATTCAGAAACTACTGCCTACCTTGCTCAGGATATTGTACATACTCGCATTCAGGCAGTTTGTTCTGCAAATGCAAGTGAGAGGACTCTTTTGCAAAGTTTGCCTTAAAAAGTGTGCATCATAGCATCTTCAGAAGCCACGTCTTCACTCTCCGCCCTAATTAATTAATGAATTAACTAAATGAAAGAGGATTTGCTTGTCTTGGGCTCCCAAAAAGACAAAGGTTAATTTCCATTCAATATGCTAAATGTCTTTGGTGCCGGGACCTTATCCAAACGGCGGGCCTGTGCACGGCAAACCGAGTGGTCGGCTGGGTGACCCCCTCCTGGCCCGCTAATCCTCCAGGATCGTGCAGTCAATACCTCAAGATTGATTCACCTCTCTAGTCAAATAAACTATTACATCCCTTAGTGGGACGGCTCCCGACTTACTTTACATTTTGATTACAATCAATTACTTTCCACCGTCCTGCATCTTAGTTGGGGAGCAGGTGCCTAAGTGACCAAGGCTGACTGCATCAGGTTGGTTGGGGGGGGCAGCATGACAAATTGAGGGGAGACAGTTGCGGAAAAGTTGGTACTCGGGGACCTCTTTAACGGCATGTATTTACCCTGTTCCTCGCTCTGCCCCCCTAAGCCCCGATCGTTATCGGCGCGAAATGGCAAGCAGAAAATGAAATCCCGCCGCTCTAATGACAAAGATTTATGGGTGGGTGTTGCAGCATATTTATCATGGATTATTTACGGGGAGATTCTCAATGATGAGCGAGGGTGATGTGTATGAATCAGGCCCAGCAGCCAAGTATGGCTCCTCTACCAAGGACGAACAGAACATACGGTCGACCACAGGTAAATAACACTTATGTTGAAGCCAGGGAAAGGTGTGCGGTAATGTTGGATTTGACCTTTTAGATGAACCTTAATACATCTATATTTAATGTAATGTATATAACTTCATATTCGTAATGCTCCACATTACTTTTGTCAGTTGTCCTTGCCTTATTTTTTTTTCCAAATAGATGAATATCTGGTATACAGAAGGACTACATGGTATGTTTGATGTACAACAAGCTATGGCCTGCCATTGCTTTAATATTTGGACTAGTTTAACCTTCATTCTGTATGGTGATCAGGTAATATTTGAGCCAAATTAAAGCAGAGCCACACACAGCCGCACTATATATATATAAGCAGGTGAGTCACTGTCATCATCTCTAGAGCCTCAGCTGGGAAGCCCTACTCCAATAACTCTGTTCTGTTAAATGGCACCGTCACCGCATGACTCATCTATGACAGAGTCAAAAGAAATCTCACTTTTGAATGATATCATCACCGTGCACTTTAAACATGCACACATACTCCACAGCCATGCGGCTTGACTGGTAGATAGACTTAAAGACCATTTAAGAATGTAGGAGGCCACTAGCGAAGCAAACCCCAGGGCAACCTGTGAGCTGAGTATACTCACTTTGATAAATCCTCACCAGGGGCAATAAACCAATTCACTATATGAATCATGTATCAGCTTTTATTTGCTGTTTTGTTACTTCAGATTTCATTGCGTACCAATATTACTACTCCTACTGGAATTATCCCAAAACATGTACCTCCTTCGCTTAACTGTTCCAATTAATCTATAGAAAGCATTTACATTACATTACATTTGCATTATCTCAAAAGTAAGAAAAATGCTGAGGAAGGGGAGGCCTGCAGTGATTGTTTACACTAAGTAACTGGGGGCGTGGAACTGATTTAATGCAGACTAAGATGTTTGGAAAGACGGGTGACATTTACAATAGGAGTGGGTGTAGGGTTAACTGAAGTCATGTATAGCCTGTACTGTATAATCTATTACTTAGGTGGTAATGTATGACAAAATCATAACCCTTACATTATTCTCACAAGAAATAACAATTATATGTACTTTGCTCTAGTTTTTTTAAATTCAAAATCATGTTCTATTAATTTCTCCTTGCAAAATATTAAAAATTAAAGCCTACAATTTCTGAGATTGATTTATTAATAAATATTTAAAGAGCAAGTGCATTGTTCATTACAGTTACAATTTTGAGCGACTATGCTTTTGTACCAAATTTATTTCCGAAAAAGCATCGGTTGAGTTCTTACACAGAACGTGCTGTCAAAAAGGGAGCAACTAAATGGCGATGATGATGAGGGAAGTACGAATGACTAGCTCTGCTTCATAATCAAAGTAAAGTTGAGTTCAAACTTCCTCTGTAAGCTTTACTCAGAATTCCAAACACACTGCCTGTCTGTGACACATTCCTGAAGAAGAATTCCTGGTAATCCCTCCGGATTAAACCAACTCCTTATCATGACTGAAGACGGCAGGGAGCCACATTTAGCAAGAAACACATGTAAACCTGCACATCCTGCTGCATGGTGCGTGAGAGAGAGAGAGCGATGAAGAGAGAACGAGAAAGAAAGTGAAAGTGGGGGGAGAGAGAGAGAGAGTGAGCTTTAATGCTGACGTCTCTTTAGACACGCTTTTAATTCCACTGCAAGAATATCAGCATTATTTAACTGGAAATGTCACAAAATGTCAAGTCGTAAAATGTCACTGGGGAGGGATGGGAGGGTGACCCCAGAGCTCTCTTAAGATGAAATAAATATGCCTCAGTGGTATTGTTAAGGGAATTCTTTCAGGGCATGATTCTTCCATTTTGCGGAGGCCATTCATTTTCTTAGCAACAGAGGGGCAAAAAAAGGCAGAAGGCAAACCGGAGAGAGAAAAATGAACTCATCAATCGTGGTGAGTGGCTATGGTGGACGGCTGACTCCTACCCTGTCATTTAGAGCTCCCATCGGGTAATTGTTGACTCGCGCCATCACCGTGCTGTCAAGCTTCTTCCCTATATACGACTGGAGTTATGAATACTAATAGGAGTGTTCAGCATTTCTTAAATGATCTATGAGTAAAATATTACCATATGAAAGCATGCATTAATGTGGTGCTACGCATTATAGTGTTCCATGTAAAAAAGTTTCCCTGTATAGTCATGAAAAGATAAGCTTACAGTTGTTTAAAACTTTACATCATGTCTTATGTGCAATTACAAATAATGGCATGATGTGCACAAAACAGCAAATAGTTCCAAGCATATGAAGAAAAACGCCAAAGAGATATGCCAAATTCTGGGATAGTACAGCATTTCCATGCTTGCCTCCTCACAATGTGATTGGACGGTTTTTAGCCAATCATGGCCAGTGTAGCTTCTTTGGCATTGTTACCACCATGGAACTAAGCAGTAGGAACAAGCTCCACCCGGCAACAGGCCCTCCCTACAACCATGACGGTGCAAGAATGTAATGGATGCTTCTACCGCCCCTGCCCTTCATCGTATCAGGATCATACTTGTTCGCAAACACAGATACACACATGCGCGGGCGCACATACATTTGCTGAGACAGAACAGAGCATACACTCGCAACATATGCCACATGCGTGGTGATATTTCCGCAAGGAGCATTGTAGGCTAACCAATAGAGCGCAAGACAAAGCCTGGCAACGTCATTAGCTATTTAAGTGTTATAAGGGATGAATATACACTCATCCTAAATCCATAAGCTGGTGACAGGGAAAACAGTATGTGAAAGAAAATAGAGGAGATACAATACAGCAAAGGATCTATGCTCTTCCTTTACTTTTAGCTGGGTAACTATGATCCACTTAGACATTAGCCAGGATGCTAGGTGTCAGATTAGATTGGCATACTTTGTGGGGCAGTTCCTCACTCCCTCCCTCTCTTGTTTTCAGCCTTGTTTTCTCTCTCCTGGCTTACCACCCCATCTCTCTCTCTCTCTCTCTCTCAATCGCTCTCATATCTATCTTCTTCTTCAACCAACGAGGGCATCAAGGCTACATCTCCCCTTAGATATCTTCCCAGTGCTTTTAACATTAAGAAAATCAATATTAACTAGATCGACTCCATTCACTGCAGAGTTTTATAGTTTTCAATAATGGACCTAATGCAGATCATTACCAGTGGGGAAATCCAGTTACGTTCTGCCTGAACAAAGACCTGGCCAGCAGGAACAGAGAATCTGAGAACAAATCATCCAACGACTCAAACAAAAGAGAGGATCTGGAAAGTTGGTAGGCATTAGCTACCTGAGGACTTCATTTACTGCTAACGATTTGCTGTTGTTTACCCTAGACCCAATTTTAGGTTATGATCACAATATTTGCCAAACAGACATAAAATACATCCAATAAGCAGGACCATTTTGGAGTGCTGATGCAGTTCTTTTATTTACATTTATGGAACCCTTTTGCAATTTTTTTTATATTAGCCAAGAATGGATTGAAGGACAACTCCCGCGTGGAAGCATAATTTGGTATTCTTACAATACCCTTTTTAAGAATACCAAGGGACATCTTATAAAATGGTTCATAGGTACATCGAATTAAACCCACTCTTAACATGATTAGAATATCTCCCAATGTTCTTACCTCCAAAAGGATACAACACCAATTCAAAATTCAATTCATCACCAAATTCTTTCCAAGAGTGACTTTTCTGCTGAGAGAAAAGGGAAGTAATAGAACAATATTCCTATTTCGCTGGGTGACTCACTACAGTATTTTTTTATTGGCAGGTAATGTAGCTAAAGGTGCATCAAGGTCCAAGTCCTGTAAGCGCAATAAAGAGTAGTTTGCTGTCTGCATGAAGCCCTGCCATAACCTTGTTGAGGTCTCCCCGTCTCACTGCCTTTGTGTATGTCCTCCATGCTAAATGTTGCTCATAAGGAGGCAAGATCTGAGATAACAGACATTGGGTGACCTAGTGCAACAAACTTCAAGCTAATCCCTACCTCCATGTTAAAAGAGTGGAGCTATTTGAAAACTCCCTGCTGATTTTACAAACATTCGCTGACAAGAAGGTTGTCTTGAGATTCAACGGAGCGTGTGGGATACCACACATTATGTAACAAGCAAGCAAACAGGTTTGGCAAAGCTCTATTGATGAAGTTATTGTTGACGTTAAGTCGCAACACAAGTAGGAGACCTTGAACTCCTAGACTAGCTAGCGGTACAATGATGAAGCCTAAAATGTTCTCACCAAACCTGTCCGCATAACACAACACATTAAAATCCCACACATCCACTCAACAAACAAAAATTTCAAAAAACAAACAAAAAACTCCTGTGTGTCTTTGGTGGATTACACAAACATAATAATATCTCAGCAAGGAGTGACAAATAAGGGATGACATGGACAACATTTACTTAACCTATAAAATATATCCACTTCACTCACGTCAGTGCTAATACCCAGTTGAATTATTTTAAGTCACTGCTGGTTCCTACGTACCTAGTTTGCCACTTTGGGGGCATGGACCCCAACCTGCTTCACCTGGCCAAGGTTGAGTAATGTCAGGGCATGGCTGCATCATCTCCAGAAGAGGATGAAATGCCAGACATGTTCCTGGACCGTGTGCACTCCCTCCTTGGTCCCCCCCCCTGTTCGACCTGTGTCCCCGGGCTACACTGCGACATGAGCACCAAGAGAACAGGCATTAACCTTTGAGGATGGGCCCTTTTTATATATCTGTTTTCAAGAGGGAGGAAAATAGGGCATCTGGCGCTATTGATTTTCCTACATCTGTTTTGAGTCACTATTGGAGGTTTGAGAGTACCAAATGCTTCAGAACCTCGCCTGTCTACTTTTAAGTTGAGATATTTGATAGCGCATTGGGTTTAATAAGAGCTGCACTTTACTAATGGGATCTGGGGGTTTGTTTTTTTACATCCTCTTCCTTGTAAATAGTCAAATAGTTGGTGACCCTTAACAAGTTTATAAAGAACTCTTAGCTTCCGTATTAACAATTGGGCCAAAAGAATGTATGGCACTAAGCACAAAGTGTTGTCATTATGCAAATCATTCATTTAATGGCCGGTCCAGTAAATTCTTCTTAATGATTGCACTGTTCTCTCCTCTCTTCATGGACATTAACTTTTATTGCAAAATAGCTTGGCTTTGACGCTACACTAAGTTTGACTTTATGGTTGTTCATAAACACTGACCACAAGTGCACATTACACTGGGCATTTTTAATGCATAAAGTAAAACAAAGTCCTTGAAATGTTCATGGTTGGTGTCTCTGTTAGGGATGAGTGGAAGCAGCCACGTTGACAGAATCAGAATTAAATAATATTTGTTGCCTGCAATTGTTCTGTCTAAGGTTTGTACCAGCAGCATTGACGTGTCAACCAAAGACAGTGCATTAAATAAGGCCATGTCCAAGGACAGTCTCCATCATTCATTTTAGTCTCCATCAACGGTCCATGACCAGACAGCTTATTAAAGCTTGTAAAAAAAAGAGCAATGTTGTAAATGGCTGTCAAAGAGGGAATGAACAATAACTTTTTCAAAAGATCAGTAGGGATGTATAATTCGACTGTAAACTATTATTTCTTGCACTTAATTAACCTTAGTCACAATTCCAACAATAAAGTATGATGTTAATTGTCAATAAATTACTTTTATGCTTCGTACTAACATCACTACAAATGACATCTTCTTTCAAAAGCAAGCATGTAAAGTAAACACCTCCTTGGATCTGGCATTTGCCCATGAAAATAACATAAGTCACAACACCAATTGTTGATAATAAAAATAACAAAAGTATTTAATTATTAAGTAAGTCAGTAAATAATTGAAAAATAATGACAGAGAACAAAAAACAAGAGAAAAGAAAGAAAGATAGCTTTTTAGTGAGAAGCCATTGAGATAAGCCAAACAATCAGCCGCTAAAGTCAAGCCTGCAAATTCCATCGAACTGCTATTTCTCTTCCTTTAGACTTCCAAGTGGCCCAGCCACTGTCTGTGCACACTCACTTCAGTGAAAGGCTTTAAAGGCTGTACGATCCTTTGCATTTGGTCCCAATCACAAGGTTGCCACTTTGCGTGAGCTTTTCAAAAGCCCCCCAAAAAAGCCTCAGTATGGTCTTAGTTTAGCCTTTGTTGTCGTCGCCGCTGCTCGCAAAGATGGCCGCCTTCAAACTGTTTGTTGTTCCCTGTGAAGTCTGCCAAAGCGTTGGTTCCAGAACCTCATACTACCTCCTATCTGCAATTCAAATGGTGAGAATATGCAGAACAGACCAGATGGTGGATCCCTGCCTGTTATTCCCCAGCCCATCAGCCAGCCATTTCTCGGCCTATTCTTCTATACCCCCTTGAACAAATAATTGCAAAATATTTACAAGTCTCAAGCTGTCTCAGATGAACCAATTTGCACATTTATTGAACTAAATTAATAAATAAGGGATCAAGGTAATCAGCCTGTTAGCCCAAGTAGCGCTATGTGAATGTTTCTATAGCAAGACGTGCACAAATCATTAACTAGTGGCAGGGTGACTGCATGTTTTGAAAACTCAAAAGTAATTTGCTATCATGTCTTTATTGTCATATAATGTGTGTGTTGTGATTCAGCCCATTTTTTTATTTATTGGTCAGTTGAACTTGACATTAAAGGATTATAGGATCTCTGCAAGTGTAGGTTAAATGGTTGATAGACACTGACAAAAATGTGAAAGTGTACATAAACTGTGTAATTTCTTCATTTTTTTT
Source organism: Galaxias brevipinnis (assembly GCA_036023535.2). NCBI lineage: Eukaryota > Metazoa > Chordata > Actinopteri > Galaxiiformes > Galaxiidae > Galaxias > Galaxias brevipinnis. The sequence goes on from JAVQIZ010201700.1 coordinate 11,179, forward strand.
TCATTTTCCCCAAACTTCCAATAAGTTCCATTTCATTTTGAACTACTTTATCCTCACTTTTCTGTCTGTATCTTGGATGACATCGCAATCATAAAGACCTTCCAATGAGCATCATTAACGGCTGCAAAATGGTCCAAACAACCGACCCAACCCGGAAAGATTTCATACTAACTTCAGTTTTTAGGCTTTCACAGAACCAAAAGAGGTGCAGAGACAATCATTTGCATCTCTTCCGGCCTGTCAACTCAAACCATTGCCGGCAAATGAACGCTGTCAGACCATGACGTGACATGCGTTCTGCATACACGAGCGAACACATGTCAGAAACCTCTCTATGCGTCCGTCGTTCAACTCCACCAAGGGGTGCCGTTTTTACACCCCGTTGAAGATGGCGCTGGGTTGGGGGGTGGGGGGGTATGGAAGGCTTGAGGCCTGTTACTTTCACGCCCTCCAAAACAGACCCCCCTCCTGCACCCATCTCGGCATCTCAGCTACCCTTGTAAATGGCACATTGTCAGAGAGCTATGCAAAGTAGCAATTTGCTCAGGTATCGTTTCAATTTTAAATACCTTGCTGCGCTAGCAAGACTTGATCCCTCTAAATTTAGATCAAATCCCATTAAGCTGGAAAACATCACTGACACACGGGTGGGAGATGTGGCGTGCTGAATGTTCATTTACAGGATCTTTGAAAAGTTCATCCATTAGTTTTAGTTCCTTCTCTTTTTTTTTTTTTTTTTACAGTAGAAGACTGCTAAGTTGCTTTCGTTCCGCTGTAGCAGTTGGGTCCCAGCACTCTGAAAGAAGACACTGTTTTGAAATGACACATGAAACAATCCACCTTCATCTCATCGCAAGGCTTATTAAATACCACTGATGTAATAAAACATTTCTAACGGCACTCTCAAACTAACAAAGCCATTCCATGGAAAGTGGTAATCATGTAAAATGTATAATTCTCTGAATAAGAAACAAGATTGGCTGTTTACCTTGTAGTAAACAAACAAAAAGAGGGTATATATTCATTCACAGAACAAACTATCATACCTACCAAATTTACACTCCTGATGAATTTAATTCAACTGCGTTGTTTTTCAAAGAGTGATTTGGGTATCTTTCTTTTATCACGTTGCTGTGAAGAGCACATCACCCCAACAAGCGATTTGACATCCGACCTAGGAAACTTTTCACACTTCTTATACATTTTCACAGTCTGATTCAACAGCTCTTGATTCAAAGTGCATGCTATACCACAGCCTGAAACACAAAGGCAATGTGAACGCCATAGTATGTATAGAACGTTAACTATGTAAAAAGAATTGTGGATAACAATTTAGTAATCAAATACACCGTTCATATTAGTCTTATTCAAACCAGCCAATTTGATTTCTTCATTACTATTGTGAGACAGATAACCATGTGTTTTCATAGATTTCACAAAATCCCATGAATGGATTTCAGGCTACAGATTGTTAACCTATAATAGAAAGCTTTCATTGTATATTTGGTTAAGAATTATACAGTGCTACTTCATTTTTAGTTTTTTATAATAAGCCTGAAGAATTCAAGACTCCTTAAAGAGAGGAACCATTAGTAAAACAGCAGAAATTGTGTCGCTTCCTAGGTGTCTCTGTCTTAAATATTACTACATTGCTGGTTGTGTGTTTGGGTGTGTGTGTGTGTGTGTGTGTGTGTGTGTGTGTGAGAGCGCCATTTGGGTTCAGCGGAGACCAAGCAGAAGTACTTGGCGTTTCCCACCCTTTGCCCTGATAGTGTTTTGCAACTCAAGGGCCTTGTGCATATCATTGCTGCCCTCTGCAGTTCTACCCCCATTTGCTCCTTAATGAATGTGGCTCAGCACCAATGACTTGATAAGTCTGTAATGGATATATCTCTGTTTAACAATGTAGCAAGTGCTTTTCTAAAGAGGTCTCATTTAACAAAAAGATGCTCAGTCTACTATAATTATTGTTCTTATTTTATACAGTATGACAAGCTATGGTTATCGATTGAAATACCGAAAATTATAATGGACTTGCAGTTTCGAAAGAAAAATATTCTCGCTGAATTCTTTATTTGTTTTTTATGAGATCATTATCTCCGATCCATTCAAGGACGCCACAAACTACCTGAATTGGGAGCAGATTTCCCATACACTTAAAAACGATCTTCTTCCCCTTACAGATCACATATTCTCATCCCTTTTCTAAACACATGAATTCCCGGTGGCACGGCCGCGCAGACGACACCTGTGGGTGTCATGCGTCAGGTGACACGGGGAGCGACGCCTTCCCCTCGGGCCCGCCTGCCCGCCGCATAAAGAGACAATGCAATTAATGACAGATGGCCGGCCGATGACCACGTCCTTGAGCGCCGGGGCTTATTGGCACCTCCAGCTAATTGTATCACATATAAAGCAACTAAAAGCATAATAAATCTGTGGCGTGGGGGGTGCTTTATGCAGGCTCTCTCCTCCTTTTCTAAGCGGTAAATTGCTCCACTCTTGAAATATCTACAACCTTATGACACCCACACTGCATTAGCTTAATTGCTTTTTTTTCTTCGCCCAGGTCCCTGAGAAGAAGGAGGGAGAGAGAGAGAGAAGAAAGAAAACACCAAAGCCAAGGGAAGTCGGGAGTGTTCTTAAGCTCATTCACAGGAATCGCTGCCGATTTTGGTGTGTCGACGAGTGAAAAGTTCTTAGTAGTGAGAGGGTGTGATATCATCACGGGCCCTTGAAGTGTCAGTACATTTTCACACAGCTGCACATTTAAAAAAAAAAAAAGCCCTTGAAATGTGCTGCAGTCATAAAGGTATAATTTAGTATATTTTGAATCACGATATTATGGTTGCAGTAATTACTGGCACCAAAGCATATATTTTAACCGTCTATTCCCAAACAAATAAGGTAACTCAATAGACCATTTAAGTACGAACGAAAAACAAACTGAAATTAGCTTTCACCATCCTACAAAAACAGACTCAATGTTTTCTTTTGCCATTTTTCCCTCGGAAAGTTTCCGACTTTGGACTTGCTGACACATATTAATGAGGGCGCATTGGCCTCAAGGAGCTGACCCGAGGAGTCTTAAAATGCCTGGTGTCCCCCACGTGTCCGCGCGGACAGCTTGTGTCACTGCAGGCTTTTCCCTTTAACACTGAGAGGCGCTAGCCGCCCCCACCTCCCTGCCTTCCCATCCCACCCTGGGCTCATTAGGCAGAGAGTGATGATGGTGTCTATGGAGCAGCTGCTGCAGGGCCCACCTCAGCCAAGAAACGGGCGGCAACCACTCGGCTCATTGTGGAAACTTCTGGCCACACAAGAGTGAGACAAGAACCGTGTTGACTGCTGCGTGTTTTTGAAACTCACATCGCAACTTAAAACATGTCAAACACAAAAAAAGGACAACAAAGTTGACTTATCACAGATGCTCTCGACAGCAAAAAAAAAAAAAAAAAGTCACGGTATTGATTTCAGTAGGTATTCTTCCAAACATGATTGAAAAGGTAAGCCATTTAAGTGAAATTACCCTCCAAACAAAAGCTCCAACACTCCATACATGCACAGTGGTAAGATCGATCCCAGCTATTGACGATGACATGAAAAACGAGGGTCGAGCAAATGTACATCAACACAACCGAGTGATTGAAGGATTGATTCCTTTTTTTTCCCCTTTGGTCTTTGAAATCAACCATCCTCCTCACTCCCCATTCTTTCTATTTCCAGTCCAAACGATTTTTCCTGGAGATCATCACACAAAGGGGCCGTTATAATCTATCATAATCCATCTTCAGGGGAGACTAATCCCATTCACAGCCTGGGTGCGCACCAGGAGATGGGCCCCTCCTCTAGGAAAATCCTCAACTCTATATGTAAGTACACAGACAAGTAATGAGGGTTCTGGTATGACCCTATTCCTTAAAAACAACATCATTAGGAGAGCAAAATGGATGAAATACAGAAACATAATTCAATACGATGCTGTGATTCAAACGAGCTCTAAAACAGACCAGTCTGCAGTGTACAATTGTAAGGTTAGGCGTCCAATAGGATCCCAGCCTTGACGCTTCTGTAATCTTTGGAACCCCCTGAGAATGCTTATCGCTGACTGTATATCCTCATAACAATATCACTTTCAAGACAACTGGTGTAATTTAGTAGTGCCTGGCCTGCGTTCAGGATACAGAGACTTGTTCCGGGAAATAACTCTTAACACTTCATTTAATTCCCAGACTAATATGTCTGTGTAGGACTGGTCATCGACTATTGATCGTTATTTCCTCCAGAACTTTACCCTTAACCTGTTGACCTCACAAATTAGCTCAATCCCTTTGTATCTTTATAGTTCATGCAGGCACCGCAGTAAGCCATCAGACAAAGAAAATGCCTGCTGTGTGCGGGAACAAATCTTGTTTGGCTGCCACCAAAGTCCACCGAGAAAGCTGAGTATGCAGTCGGGATGCTTACTCTGCCCAAGCAAGGGAGATTTATTAACATATTTCATTAAATATATTGACCGAGGATTTGCGGTTTTAAACATTTGGATTCAGGGGTGAACTTGGAAAATTCAGAGGAAATTTGATCAAAATGACATTCCAGTGAATATGTCCGAGACTCCGAGCCTCTCAGAGAATACTAAGTAGCATAACTTTTCTCTGAGGAAAATAAGACATTAGCCAACAGGGAGGTTTTCTGTCTAAGTTTACACATATTACTTTTGCACAACACTATACTGGAAATACAGTAAAGCACTGTCTATTGTTTAGTAAAAGGGGGAAAAATTGTTTAATGGAACGATCCACTGCCTAGTCAGCTGAGTCGTTTTGCTTTTAATAATAACAAAAGCATTGAGCTTTATGGCTACAGCTAATGGACATAACTTTATGTAACTGACATGTACCAGATGTACCATTCTCAGCCGTAAGTCATAAACAGGCAGCATATAGTAGTGTAACATATTTTACCTTTAGTGTTTCCTCCTGAGATTAACCATGCTTTATTTGCCCACTTCAAATGTTCCCTTATCATCAACCTCCACCTTTCTTTGCCATCGTTTACCCTACTTTTCTCAGTTTGAGATCAATTTAACTAAAAACTAAGCACCACCTGCACACCCTCCACTACTTACACCGACAAAAATAGCATTTTTGTTGGAGAAACTGTGCTGGGGATGGAAAAGAAATGACTAAATGGACCCAAGCAATACCCTTTCAGCTGAGTAAGCACAGCGGGACAGTTCTCCCTCACCGCAGAGAGGCACTGAAACAGCCCCAACTAACCTTGAAACCCACTGAGGCAAAGCAGGAAGGGAAAGAGGACAGCCCTGCCTGTTGGATGTACATGTTCTGTAAAACTCACAGTCCACAGCCCCTTATGTATCCTCAAGGATGACGGTTCTACTCAAAGATGAAAAAAGAGAGATGCCTTGCCGTTAGGTTGAGGCCAAGGGAAAAATCTGTGGATGGAACGATCAATAGGGGTGTGAGAAATGGTTTGAGTAGCTTGCATTTTCTCCCTGGTCATCAAAAGGTTATTTTACACCCAATAGCATGTATTGATCCGGCATGCTTAGCTCGGTCTCGCGGTGAGCGGTAATCTCTGCTGGGGGAATTTATTTGATATTTATTTTTTGCATTAGGATTAGGGTGGGCGTTTTGAACGATCAATGGGCATTTAATGCAGCTGCGGGTATCAAAGCATGAATCATAGGCTCAGGGGCTGTAACGTTTTATTTGGCAGTATCATTGGTATACTTAGGGACTGGGCCGTTCCTCACGAGCAGTAAAGTCTAGAATGCAAGCCTTCAGATTATTGGCCGGACATTTAGACATAGACAGATATAAGCAGGACACATTTAAAAAAATATGTAAGTGCATAAAAGAAACGCACCCATTGTAGTTGTGTGTGGTGTTCCTACGATTCTAGCGAATTAACACCGATAGCTACAGTCAAATTGTCCAAAAACCTTCTGTTCGATTGGGACAACTGAAAAAAAATGCATCGTTACCAACTACACTCCATCAATGCATCTGGGGCAAACCAATTCCAATGCAGGAATGTGCCTAACATCATGCATCGTGCTCTGCGTTGTCTTCCATTTACTACAGCATCATGGATTACAATGACGCTGGAAGCAGGCCAAAACCCAGTCGGAGGTATCGCACAACAGCACGCCTTGCCTCTCTGGCTCTGTCACCTACCATGAAAGTCACAGAGGAGGGTGTGTAGATCCTTCTCACTATCATATGATCCTTTACACACGGCTCAGCCCCTCAACCCCAATATATGCACTCATTAACATGGGCCACATGCGGTCCTCGCTATTCAGATGAATAATTCAACCATAACCAATAAGACAATGTTCCAGTGCTCAGCCCCGTGTGGCACAAAAGCGATGGCATCCCCACTTATGTCGGCAAGAATTACCGAGATGAATAAGAGTGGGTTGCACCTCAGCCTGCTGACAAATGACAACCGCCATGTTTGATTTTCATGGATTTGGGGGAGGAATACATCCTGGCGCAGCATTGATGAGGCAGACTTGGAGGAGAGACGTTTGACGAACCCTGTGCTGCGGCCTGAGGGGGTACCTACTGCACTATAATTGTTTCTCCAATCAATTCAAAACACCTTTTAGAAATGGTTGATCTCTTAAAGAGTTTCCGATACATTTTTTTTTTTTACAGATTGAAAAATAACAAAATGACAGGTACAATAGTATCTGAAGATCTTAGCAGCACAAATCATAAATTAATGACGGAACACGTTTTGTACTCCTCTATACACCTTTACTGTCTGTAGTATTTCCCCTTCTAATAGCATCACTAATCGCAACATTTAAATCAACATGACTTTTGTTGCGACTTTAGACTTGAGTTGCCTATTAAATTATGTTATATAAAAAGGGAAAGTATTATAAGCTATTGCTTCAACCTACACCTTTTTCAGTAAAATTTCTTGGTTTATTTTGTATATTTGTTTCTTTTGCTTCTTGGTTTTCCTTTCAATTTATTGTTACTAATTTATTTCTATGAACATTAATCCCGGAAAAAAAACAATGACCGAAATAAATAAACTACTACTACTACTACTTTATTATACAAAACCATACATCTTTTCCTAAAGCCCCACAGTCAATCTTTTCACAGCTTCATCCCAAAGGTGTTTAAAACTTTCACTTTACAACATTTAATTCCACTATTCCACAATAATGTTTTACCTACCTATTGACTTTGGAGACACACATTTGTCTCATTAACAAAGACACACACACACACCTATGCGCACACGCTACCACCCTTACTGATAGAATGTGAATGATCTACTTTGATAACACCTTATCCACCCACAGGGGGCTGTTGCTACATCATCTTCCTCCTGTTGATTCATCAGCTTCTACATCAGATAACCAAGGTGCCTCAAAACAAGGAAAGCAATATTCCCCAATATCACTTTGCTGAAATGCCAAACAATTGCATATCAAGAACTCGCAATAAACCTTGAAGACGCTAAAAATATTCTCTTTAAGTATTCCTCTCGACTTTCAAGAGATTAGATGAGCTATTTTGAAGAGACTCCGTATCCATGTCATAGTGTCACAATACAAATCAACTTGCAAATGCTTCAAAGTTAGAGCAAAGGGGGGGAGATATAGACAAGATGGCTGCTTCATTGGTAATGGTGGCTGACAAGGTAATTAGCCAGTGACAGCACCATTAGCTCTGAGCGTTGGCCACTTTAAAGGCTGAACTCTCTTTCTGCTTTTGTTCCCCTGGCACCCCACAGCTCACAATTACCCATCAACAATAAAACATTAGGCTACTTATGTTGTTTGGACCAAACGAAAGCACAAGTCACTGACCGTGAAGGCTATTGTCGTTGGACTAGACATTCTTGACAATAATGGGAGAGAGGGCCAGGCTACTTTTGAAACTTCCCTCGGAATGCATGACAGAAACAGAGCGTGACAGTATAAATATATTCACCATAATATGTGTGTGTGTGTGTGTGCATGTAATTAACCTTAACCTGTGATATTAGCTTGGCACAGAAAAACAATGCATTGGTTAAACTTACTTTGGCTACAGCTCTTTCTACAGACCAAAGTTTTTTCTGCCACTTCTCAGCCACTGCTAAATGTTGCTCTCTCTGACAGAGAGAGTGATTGATCACAGATTGTGGAGCCGACAAGGTTTTCAAGAGAAAAACTGCAGGTGTCTCCTCCGGAGGAGGATGTGTAGTAACACGGCAGAGTGCCACGCTGCTGATGAAACCGGTGGACCGGCAGCGCAGGCATGGAAACCTCCGACGCTCGCCCACGCACCCAACATGTCTGGAAAGAATCAATCGAAGATCCTTACAAGAGCAGCTGCCTGCTGACATTCTGTTGCACTATTCCGGAGTTGCTTTCAAAAGATCCTTCGTACAACTGTCGATCAAATTTGTGAACTGGCATCCATGTCTGAATCATTGTGCACCAAGACACATGAAACACCGATTAAAAAGGTTTCAAACAAACAACTGGGATTCAACATGCTTTGCACCTGTTGACTGTTTTAAAGGAACTTACTTTATGATGTGCGGCTATAAGGTGCAAATACATGCAGTGACGCTCATCCAAGTGGCGTACTTCTATCACGCATGACCTTCATCACACACCAAAAAAAGAACCTCAAGGCTTATTGTTATAAAGTTTATTCAGTTTGAACATGTTTAGCTCTTACATTCATCTTTATCTTATCTGTCCTGTCACAATGGCCACCACTGAGCTGTATCTCTGAGAAGATGTCTAAAAAAACTCTGGTTAAAATGCTTTCATATGCCACTGTCTCTTCCTGCTGTCTGTCCATTTTATCATTAGATTATAAATCCATAGAAATTACCCTGCAGGGAAGGTTCCAAGGCGTCCATTGGCAACTGATTACATGGCTATCACATCCCATCAAGGACATCAGTAAGGCCTGACCAGCAAAAGTAATTCAGCCCCATGTTCAAACATGTTTCAGATGTTTTTTGATACTTCAAAAAGGATGAAATGCCTCCGATAACATCTCTCAGCATCTATTCATGTGTCTGTCTTTGTCTGTGAATGTGGGGTGTTACAGCCGTTCCAAAGGGCAGAGCTGGCCACAAAAAAAAAGCAAGACATGTTTTCCTGCTGACAAATGCTACAAGTTGCTTGGTATGTTTTGAAGCGTTATTTCTTCCATGCCCAGTTTCCTTTTGAACACTTACTTGTACATGAAAGGTTGTGTTGATGTGAGTGCATGAAATCGTACTTTTGTGATTTTCAGTATTTCGGTAAAAGTCAATGGAATGGTCTTCTTTTGTGCAGTTTATGGCTATCTTTTTTTCCATCTGTCTTTGTCTGCTAGACCCGACAATGTAGTTATTTATAACAAATGTATTAGTGCATTTGGAATATATTTATATTTATTTGGCGTAGAAAACATACATTTTAAACAACTACGACCAACATAACTTGGACAGCAGCAAATATATTAGTTTGTGGCAGATTGGTTTTCAAATTAAATGATTAACATGATACTAAGACTGTTGCTTTTAAATGTAAAACAAAATCCACTGTCAAAAAAAATGTCCGACTCAATTCAATCAAACAAGCCAGTTTCACATACATTATGGGATTGATGAGACCAGGTCAGAACAGTGAAGGACAGTAACCTTTGAGTCTACTTGAAAGGTTACAAGCTTTCAGAGCTAAAACTCAATTAGCTAATTCCTGGTTATAAGGAGCTGAACAAGTGTTTGACTAGGCAGTTAGATGTGAACTACAGATATAGAAAGGCATATATTAAGCGAGTGAATGAGTTACTGACATTGTCATGTATTGAAGAAGCAAAATCAACCTAGTGGATTGCGTAGGAAAGTAGGCTTTAAATAAAGGCAAACAAAAACACAAGGACTAAGGTTAAAAGTCAAATGTCACTTTAACTTGCGCGGTGACTACACACAGACCGGTTCAAGCAATAGTGTAAGAATTGAGAACACAAGGGCAACAACTTCAACACAGGTAAGCTCACACTGGTGTGCACAAATATAAGCGTTAATGAAGGGTGCAGGAAACTGGGCAACATCTCCAATGCCCTCTATTAGGCACTTCAATGCTGGAGGCCTCACAGGAAACCCTCCCCAATGCACATTTCACAAGGCTTGCCTGGATTGTGACTGTGGTACTCGGATGAGGGAACGGTCCAACAACAGGTTAACTGGTTCCCAGGAGCGCTGTTTAGGGCCGTACCCCTCTCAGTCAACTGCAGTCGCCCCCGGTACCAGCGAGAGTCTAACAGCCTCTAACAGAGTCTAAGCCCTGGTGAAGGCGCGACACCCATCAACAACCCTTGGAGTCGGGGCGTGTGTGGGTGTAGCAGCTAGGGGGCTGCATAGTACTGGCTGTAGGCAGTGACGTGGAACACTGGGTGCCCCGCTAGGGACTTGGGAAGCTGCAGAACAGACGTCCGGTTAATATGCCTCACCAACTTGAATGGCTCAATGTACTATCTGTATGGGGAGTTTCACATCCCCTCCTCAAAGAGGCAGGTTCCTGGTTGCCAAGCAGACTCTCTGTCTCAGAAGGTAACGCACATGCTGGGGGCACAGTGGACTCGAGTTTCGTCCGGCTCAAACTGAAAAGAGAGCGCATCAGTGATGAGCAGGTCAAAGCAGTCAAACAGTGCCCGTGGATTGCCGAGAGTTTAGTCTCTTGGTCACCTGGATGAGCTCAAGGTTTCTGTGGTCTGTCCAGACCAACTCTTGACCCCTTGGTGCCCTTCAACCAATGTGGTCATTCCTCTAATGCTAGCTTGATGGTCAGCGGTTCCCTGTTTCCAAAGCTGTAGTTGGAATAAAGTTTGGAGAGCACATCCCTCCTATCCTCTGACACATCCACCTCCATGATGAATGCCAGCACTTGATCAGGAAGCTGGACAGGAGTGGAGGTGAAGCAACACTTCAGCTCCAGGAACACCTGGTCCGCCTGGGTGTGCCACACAAAGGGCTTGGCAGACTTCTGGGTAATCTGGATGAGGGGTGCTGCAAAGTTGCAGATAAAGTGACAATAAAAACTTGCACAGGCCTGCTTGACTGAAGATGGAGTAGGCCAGCCTCTGATCGGATGCACCTCTGGACACCAGGTGCCCCAGGAATGGGACTTGACACACTTCTCTGGCTTCACTTAGAGGCAGTTCTGTAAGAGACGTTGAAGCATGTGAACATGCTGGACATGATCAGCTAAGCTGTTGAAAATCAGAATCAGAATGTCATCAAGATAAACATGCACATATCTGTCCAGCATGTCATGAAGAACCTGTTTGAAGATGGCAGCAGCATTCATATGTCCAAATGACATCACTCGGTACTCGTGCATGTTTGCCACGTTGAACGCTGTCTTCCATTCATCTCCAGGTCTGGGGCACACCAAGTTGTACATATGTACATATTCCTGAGATCTGACTTTGTGAACCACGTAACATACACGTGTCAGCTGGGATGGTCTCCAGCCCCCCCCCCGTCCCCCGTCCCCCGCCCCTGCAAAGGATATGCGGTGTAGCAAATGAATAGATGGATAATAGTACATAGGTGACCCTGTTTAAGTGATTTCTGTTATTTCACTCCAGACACTATTCAAGCTTAAAGTCAGACAGAATTGTTACAGCACTGGCCAAAACAGTTCATCATGACGGACTTGGCACATCTACATGGGAACCCTGATGGAATGATAACTATCTAAAATTAAGATCGGGATCTCATTTAAGTTTGTCAATTTGACCGATTGCATTTGGTACTTTAAAATAGAATGACAATGTGTTAATATTTATATGATTCACATAATATGGTAGAACACACCCAGGTATTGAATTATGTCATAAAAATGTATTTTTTTATGCCTCCTCAGATGACTGAAAATATTTAGGTCAGGACTAGACATTATGAATTGATCACTTTTTCCCTATGGTGCAAAACCTTTTAAACCAGTTTGCCAACTTTGTACCTAAAGACATTAGCATGGAGAAGTTACTTGCGCAATTCCCAGATTATATCAATTGGCGCCCTCCGAGGACAATTTATAGTCAATCAGCAGGGCTTTTCATTCAAATGTCAACACAATTCCCATACCAGATGTTAGTTTCTTCTAGTTCAGAATAATAATTTATGACATAACAATAATGTCAGCTTGAAGCCAAAGATACACATTATTTCTGAAACAATGTCGACATTTGACTTCAAACAACATCTGAAAGTCCGCCAGACTGACACTGTCGATATGAAACGTGGCTGAATTAGTCCGCTATACTAAACCTAGGGCGGTTTCAAGGACAATCCCGAGGTTTTCTGCCTCGCTCCCAGCTTCTGAGAGAACAGTGACCTCATATTAAAGCGATGCAGTGAATCGGCTTTATTGGATTACCATCCAACCTTGACCCTCTGTGAGGTTGGAGGAGGACCATCCCATCGTGGGAACTCATCTCCTGCTAAACTACTGCACCTGACCCCAGTGCACCCACAATGCATTAGCTCCTTTGGACTTTTTGGAGGTTGTTTATGTTGACCTAAGGAAAGAGGCACCACAGTGAAATATGTTGCTAACCCATTCAGCAGTTCAGGATGTATTAGCTATTTGACCATTTCAAGCCCATTTGCTAGGATTCACCATTTACCTCCTCCATAGGTGTGATTCAAATGCCGTCTGAACTGGAGCAGTATGAAAGTATGGATCTTTTACATTAGATGATATATCCATTCCACATCCTTTTCCACATTTTGGTAGGTTTCACATTCGTCAAAGTAAATGCATAGCAAAAGGTCCTTGTAAAACAATATATGCTAAGAAAAACAAAACTATAAAACAACTTTTAAATGACAAATCCTACTTCTTTGCAAGGTTGAGACATTGTGGGGATAAACACAGATTATATCCACAACAGGCCCCTAAACACAACAGTTCTTTATTATTCAAAGTAAAAAAGGTCAGGCTACTCAGTTCCTGTTCGTATCTCTCTGTCTTATTTTGCTTTTGAATCTGTGTAATTGTTTTCTTTTCCGTCCCAGTGCCTCGCCCCAAATTGGCAGATAATATCTAAAGAGAAATTGATTCGCCTGCCCTTTCTCTGTTTCATTTACATTTCGAGGTTGGCTAATCTTTGGCAAATTGTGGTCAAAACTTGTAAAGGTCATACATCCCTGCACCTCATGACAGGGTACCCGAGATACCCCATCCGTCCAGCCTCATCAGAATACTTAGGGTCTAAAGCGAGAGGATGACAGACAGAAAATGGGTCTGATCAATGCTTCGCTAGCCATTAGGTAAGTGGGGCTGAAAGGGCAAGTGTGTTTAAGTAGGCCACAAGGGGATGTATGGCGTCCATCTTGGAAATGCGTCTTAGTTGAACAGCCACGTTGCTAATAGATAAAAAAAGTAGACATGCTGTCAGGAAACTCAAGTTCCTCCAATACAACAGAAAATACACTGACTTTTTTTTGTCAAAGCTCTTTGGTAGCCATTTATATACAAGTGGTAATCTTTAAGCTGAAATATTTCTTAGTGAAAGAAGAAAGAGTGGAAGAGTGAAAGCCTTTTATGCATACGGTAGACTCTAAAATATCTTTAAACCTTGTAATGTCTCGAGCACAATGAGCCAGTCATCTTTGAGTGAAAGCCTACAGCCATATTTTAAAACTTCAAAAGGTCACTAAGATGTAACATAAAAGGCAGTCATGCCTCTTGCTTGTCAGTCTGCCACTGTCCATGTCCCAAGGGGATTGGATTGGACAGGAGGGTCTGTTGCAAGCTTTGATTGGTCAATGGTGGGGGCCCCCTGAAAGGGCCTATGCGTGTTAAGTAATGCAATCGATAGGATGTCCAAGACAAACGGCAAATTAATCAGCCAGCTAAGGCGGCCATTTTTTTCGTTAGACGTGCATTTTTAAAGAGGTGGCAATAATTGTTTAGTGACTCAGAACCATTGATTCATTTTATGGATGGGTTGAGCTGGGCCCAAGTCAGGTCACAGGAGGAATGAGGAGGCTTATGAATAGCTAAAAGAAAACAGATGGGAGACATGTGGAGGAATTAAAATGTGTCATTTAAAGCGGGGTATAATGGCGGAAACCATAGAGACGGCTTGGAAACCCTTTAAAGAGTAGCCATAGTGCATCACTTACTTATTCTTGGGGTTTCACATGGTACATTAGTTTGCCTGTGTTGCCAAGCAACAGTCACATTTAATTCTTTTTGGGATATTTTTTTTAAATATGCCAATTTTATCTTATTAAGGAATTACATTTCATGCCGGGCTGTAGTTCAAGCCACCTCCGTCTAGAAAATACCCACACTAAAGCAGGCTTTGTGATCAAGTGGTTGTTGTAGATAACAAGACAAGACCAAGACCAACAAGGGATATGCATCTTATGTGTCCTTCTCAGTATGCTGTTTTGGCAGCCATTTTAAAAGGGACCAAACAATATTCAAATAACTTCAAAAGGGACAAAAAGTTCAGCAACAGCCCCTGTTTAGTGTAGGCTTGCATGTGTTGGCAAAAGTATGCTAACATACTTCACTTTAATAAAGATATCTAATTTCTAAATGGAGTCATGTTTTTGGTTACTTACAATCAACACACTGTTTATATAATGTTGGCATGCTCATGATCAATGCCCAGCCTTTTAGTTGTTGCATTTCTATTGAAAACCTTTCTGTATAAATTCAGCTGCCCAGATTAGTGAGCAGCAACTTGGCGTGCACACAACACTATAAAGTTATGGATCATGTGTCATATAAAGTCTGAAGCAGTCCCTGTACTCTCTGTAATAGATTTTTTGGCAGAATTTGCAAGCGTCTTTGTGATTCTTGACATTATTGAGAAATCCACTTTGATTAGTGCAGCCAAATAAAATGATTGAGGAGGTTGATGACATCAGCTTAGAGACAACAGCTCATCCACGCATGGATAAATATGTGTGGCCGTGCTGCTGAATGGTAGGCCTGCTCGAGTAACTGCAAACTGACTGTTCAGGGAAAATGTCCCATGCTTTAAATGATCACATTGGGATTGTTGGTATAAACAATTCCATTTGTAATATATTTGCATTAAAGTAATTTTGTATAAAAATCATTATTATTATTTACTTTTTTTGTTATTCAGATTCTGTTTGTTCTTTTATTATAGTCACTTGTATACTGTTTTCAATTATTATGTTTGAATATATCATTATTGTGTTAGCAGCCAAAGAATTGAGGGAAGGGTCAATGTGGGGAGTGGGCAGCAGCAATATTGCATGACTCATTGATGATTCATGATTCATTTGACCTTATGGTAAATCATACCAGACACACACCAAAAAATAATTGCACAGAAATACTCAACTACAGACACAAAGATAAGATGGAAATTAGATCATCCTTTGGATTTCTAATATACCTTTGGGAATACATTTATAAGAATATCTGGATTTTATTCAGTTGAATTTAAGGATTAATATTTCCTTAAAACGTTAATATTAAATATAATATTAAAATATTTTGACTTCGTAACTTACAGTGTTTAGGTGTTGATTTTGTTTCATGTGATAATTCCATGATTCCATATTAATAATGTTTTTGCATTGTGGAAATCATAGGGCCCTAGTTGGTCAAAGCTTAAAGCTGACTGTCTGTTGTTAATACCCATTGTATCTGTAATTCCCATTTGACATTTTTAAAACAGAGAAAACATGAATGGTTGGCCACACATTGTTTAAAATGAAAATGTGTTCTTGCCCAAATCACATGGCCAAGATAAAGTCAAAACCAAGAAAAAGGAAAGCATGATATGTTACTGTAACAATTTTAAAAACATTTTAAGTGTGGCTGCTGTTAAATGTTGTTATCACCTCAAGCTTCTTCTTGTTTTCGTGGGCTTGTGTCCAACAACCCAATATTCAGGTATTCATTTTGCATTTGTTATTCACTGAGGTTGTAACTTCAGCACAAAGTTTTAGAATTCCAAAGTAAAATAACTTTAGTTGTCCACTATTATATGAATAGTGTGCTCAGTCGATGACTCAAAGGTTTAGTCTTACAAATCTAAAGGAGTGCAAGTCCCAGAGGTTCAAACCCAACGTTAGAGTGTTAAGACCGCATTCAAAAAGGAACTGCTAGCGTTCATTCACCTGACGAAATGCTGATATTTGTATTATCTCCAATAATTTCAATAATGTTTTAATTATTTATTTTCAAACTTGTCCAGATGACCCCTTTGTATATTTAGGTTCAAACTGATAAAATATGACCTGACTCAAATGCTATAAATTAAATCAACTAGTTAGTAGTGTCAGTTATTTTCACAAGGCCCAGAACAAGGCCGGCAGCACTCAGTTGATCCAGATAATTGGCCTGCTTAAACCTCTGCAATTACAGCAGATCATAATTAATGTCTTGCTTTCCAGGAATGATTCAACTTGTGTCCCTTTTGCGGGTTTTCATGCTCTTCAATTAGTTGTGCCACCTGAGGAAATGCCAACGCATAATTGTAGCAGACATAGGGGTCAAACCTCAAGGGCGCAAGTCAACCACTTTCTGGCCACCTCATTGGCTTGTGCATGTGACAGGAACTTCACAAAGCACAGTAACTTCATAAGAGGGTCACACCATCTGTCACAGTAAAGTGCCAATAGCTCATTCATATTTTTAAACATATTTGATTTGACAGAAAGTAATAATGATGTTAACACACTTTCACCACCACGAGACAACTTATTCTAAGAGAGTGTTTGATTTTACAAGAGTAGCATAGTTGGGTATTGGGACAAGATGTGGAAGCAGACATACATAGTTCTTTCAGTTTCTTCCTATGGTAATATCTGCACCACGATTCTGACTTTGTATTACAGATAAATGATCATGAACTCCATCTTTGCCTATTTATTTAGTGCTCAGTTGTGGGGATGCTATGCACATTATATTAACATTACATTAAAAAGCTCTAATCGTTAAAAAATTATTTCACATCTCTACCACACTGGCTTGCAGGCCATCAAACCATTCAATGACAATGAACCTTTCCTCATGATGACCCTCTTTCCAAAGGAGTACAAATACCTTTCTCCCACAAAATGTTTCACCTTTAAACATCCACAAATAAACCTGGAGGCCACTGGGTTGTTACCACCGATTGAATAATCGCATTCCCTCTTTCCTAGGACCACGTGGTCCACAAGTAGCTTTCAGAAGAAAGAAATTAGGCTTTCTACCTCTCCAGGCCGCAAACCCAGAACCACGTTCAGAACGTTACCACTTCAAACCACGGACAACGTTTCAACGTTATTCAAGTCGCAAACCACATTCAGAACTTTTCCACTTCAAACAACAGAGAACTCTATTCCAGCAGCAAACCAAGGACCAAATT
Organism: Galaxias brevipinnis; assembly: GCA_036023535.2. Taxonomy (NCBI): domain Eukaryota; kingdom Metazoa; phylum Chordata; class Actinopteri; order Galaxiiformes; family Galaxiidae; genus Galaxias; species Galaxias brevipinnis. The sequence goes on from JAVQIZ010201700.1 coordinate 28,578, forward strand.
CATTTATTGGCCATCCAGCCAATACCGTAACCGTATCCCTTACACAGTTGAACACAGGTTATAAAACAGAAGAATACTTCAGAATTCATGTGACAACAAATGCACAGGCCATACACCATTTGGATTTATTTAGAAATAGGCTTACATAGTGAATTTCAATTAATGTGTGCGTTACACATTTCCATACTCCAGGGACCTGGTCTCTGTTTCTGAGGTGAAATTGCGTCGTGATGCAAACACGTGCTTGGCTGTTTGAACTGCTGTTACACGGACACAACACATAGATTTATTCATGCTGTGAAAGGAAAAGGCATCTTATAAGATAGAAGTAACAGGAGCAATGCATGAGTTAGCCACAGTCAACGTTTAAACATCAGTGGAAGTTAGACTTTGTATGTGGCTGATTTATCTCAGATTTGCCATTCAAAATTTTGAAGAACATTTTTTACATCCCTTCTAAAATGAGGAAAGTTCTTTTCACTATGCAATGAGTTGTCTGTGTCTGCTTCAGCACCTTAAACGAGTGGAGAGGAGCTGTCAGCCCCCAACCTAAGGCAGCTCAGCAATGCCACCTATTTTCAAAAGACTGCAACTTTTAAAAGCAAAATTATCGGGTGTTGAAATATGCTATACTGTATTTCACTGTTTTAAGATTATTTGCTTTGGTTCGACGTGTAAAAGAATTTGAAACTCAAATTGATTGGAATTGTACTTTTTCAGCCATATGTCCGTTTTTCAGCCATTTTGTCCTTTTTTTCAGCCGTTTAAGCCCTCGTATGTTCTATAATCTGTATCATCTCTGCGTGCCCTGCTTCCACACGGCCTGGGCCACACCCAATAGTACACACAGGTCTTACAACATGTCTCCCTCTGTGTTGGACTTCTAACTTGTGTAAGCCATTGATTTATGTGGCTTATACATTGGGATCGGTCCCGATTTCCGAGCAGAGAACAACCCACCGGGCTCCTCTCTTTCTCGATCCTTGCTGGTGTCCAGCCAGCCGGTCTATGATCTGCCATTCCATCGGATTACCATTGACAGGGAAGCCACCAACCTGCTGAGATAGTCACTTTTCCACCGGATTCTCGATCTGACATTGGAGCGGACGATAAACAACTCTTTTCCACGGGGAGTGAACCGCTCCGGTAATCCATTCTGACCTTCGTCGGTTGGTGTTCAGCTTTATTTTTAGGGGCAGCAAATCTTATCCGTCGTGTGTTTCCTGAGCTGAGGGAGCACTTCACCCAACTTCCTCTGGAGTGCTCCCTGTTGACATGGACTTTGTGTTGTTCTCAAAACCTGATGGGAACACAAGGTTCACTGTTATTTTTTTTGCTGGAAAAAAGCATGTACACTGTGAAGTGTAATGATGATGCAGTGCACTGCAACCGTTCATGTTTTTTTTTCAAGAATTGTCAAATATATAACACCATTGTCTCTGCGTAACATGTTGCATTGGAACAACTGTTTCGTGTGACCACGTAGGAAAGCAGTGCATGGATAGTGATACATCCATCTGTTAGATCTCAGATATACCTGATAGATTTCTAAAATGGACATTTCTTAAAAATATAATTGAATACAAATATAGTGGATATCTCAATCTACATAGTGTGTTGAATAGCATGCTTGTGTCATTAGGAAAAGGCATGCCTTTGGACATGGCATGTGTGACTAACCGCCTCCATCTTTTGCTCTTGAATGTCACCATGATTTGAAGCATCATCCATATCCTGGTTTTGTTGATGTACGTCTCAGATGCGTGCCTATTCATCTCGGCAATGTGATTACAATCAGGTAAATAGGCAAAGAGGCCTCAATATCCCTCACTGTCACAAAAGGCCCCCTGTGAGCAAAGACATTCACAACAGCTGCTCGTCTACGATAATACTCCCGCTAGTTCGGCTCAATTTATTTTGTGTGCAAATACGATTAACGGGATAGACTCACAAGTTCGGTATTTTTTTCCCCCCTGTCTAATTCTTTTATTATTGCCGGGGCTGCTCGGGTATTTGCATACTTTAGGGCCAAGTGAAGTATGTCACAAAGCATTTGGGATTGGCTGGGAAGAACAGATCCACTAGGCCATTAAGTGAAAAATCTTGCTGGGGATAATTTGGTGATTAATATTTTTGCAATGTTAATGTCAGAATAAAGAGGTGAGGAGCTGTAGGGAGATAAGGCAAACTTTCTTAAGATGAACTACTTCCTTGGCTGCACTATTAGTCTGTATTTGTATGTGTACGCGTGAAAGAGACATATGAGTGAAAGTGAGAGATGGAGAGTGTGTGTGTCCCTGTGTGTGTGTGTGTGTACGAACACACATCTTCTCAAGCCACAGCAGTGCTTTCAGGACTCAGCGAGTGGAAAGTACGGAACCCAGAAGCACAGAACAGAGGAAGTAAATGTTAAAATTACCATATTGATGGATGTTACAAAAATCCAGGCTCAATCTTTTTCATCAGAATTTCTGCGATGCATAATAATAATTGTGATTTGCTCGGCTAATTTGCATAGTTTCTGGGTCTATGCATTTTTCGGTTTATTCTCACAGACCAAAAGAAATGGAGATAAGTTCTCCTTCCATGTTGATTTCTCCAGCACAGTGTGGGGTGCTGAGGTTTGTGAACATGCTTTATCACTTATTTATGTCATTATTATTTTTTGTATATTTAGACTCCACATTCAAGGGTCAAGTCAAGGTATTAAGTGAATAAACAGCCGACAAAGAGATAATGGAGTGAACCCCAAAATGCTTACTGAATCCACACATGAGATCGATCCATTGTTGCATTAGAAAGTGCATTAAGTAGTTGTTTCTGGAAATAAGGAGCAGTGCCCATCATGTTATGGTGGAAGTTTTAGAGCTGTTCCAAACAAGATAAAGAAGATGAAAGGTTCATGGGTTAAAGTATTTCTGGAGTGCAATATCTTGTCTCCCCAGGAGATTTGATATTTTGAACAGCGGGCAGATTCATGTCTCTCTCTGCAACACACACACACACACACACACAGTCTCTCTGTTGTCTACACAAACACACACATACACACACACACGCGCTTACAGACTTACTCACACAATACATAGATGCACGGACACACACACAGAGAGAGAAACTCACAACTGAACTGATGTCCTTTGCCTGGGTCAACATGGTAGCAGGGAAAGACAGAGTGAGAACGAATCAGAGACACTGGGCTATGAAACGATTTTGAATTTCCATTTTGCTCACTAATATGTTACGTATGAAAGTAGAGACCATGAGAACAAGAGTAAAGTTACTTTTAAAATTCTCTCCCTAGCTCCCAGTGTATGGGTGAAAGGTAATACAGGACTGAAGGACACATGCTGCAAAATAAATAAACAGTTATATTAATACATGCAGAGAGGTTTCAGTGCATGCGGATTAAGTTGGGCAGGTGCATGGGGGAGGCATAATATTATAGTTTTGTATTATTTCACTCAAAGTGATTTGCAGGATAGCTAAAATAGAACACACAGTCAGGATGAAAACAACTAATACGATGATTAAAACAGAATGTAAGACCTGGTATAACAAACTATACACTAACCAAGTGAAAATAAAGGTGATAAAAGAGGAATTGTGATTTGACAAACTACACATTCATTAAATTAAATCCTTACTGTAAAAGTATGTTTGTTTTTTTACAACAATGGGTGCGAGTAAATCTCTCTCTTCTCTCTGTCTCTCTACATATATATATAAATATACTGTATGGCAAATATACACACATATCTATATCTATCTATCTATCTATCTATCTATCTATATATATATATATTTATATATATATAGGTAGGAGCACGTCCGTGTATGACTTTAAAAACAATTAGTTAAGGTTCAAAATCAATTATATACCTGACAGGTAGCCAGTGTACCGTTGCCTCCATTTAAGGAATATGGTAGCGAAGCTGCACTAGAAAATGTGTTAAATTATTTCTCCTAAAATACTTTTATTTCATGTGTGTGGGCGTACTAGTTTCTTCTACAGATCAGATTAATACAGTCATTGTGGCAAAAGACGTTTATGATGATATTGTGTGACATATGCCTATCCAATGCTTCCAAAAACAATAGGCATTATGTAAGTGCACCCAAATCTTCAAGAAAATGCCATGATTAAAGACAGTTTTGCATGTGTTCTTAGATTAATAAATCGTTGTGCCTCCTGCAACTGTGTTTGACCTGGTTGACTTTGTTGTGTGATTGTGAACAGTGTTAGGGGTATATTCCTGTCTTTGTGTGAATTAACTGTCCACGGCTGGGCGCCTGGCTGCTCACTTCCATAGCGTTGTATCCATAGCAACACCTCGTCATCAGTGCTAAAGGCAGCCTCTGGAGCGTCAAGGTGTCACAGGAAAATGCAGCCTTGATAGCCATCGCCTAGTGACAGGGCAATTTACTTTACTCCTTTATCCCTTTTCCCTTTAAAGTAATATCAACCTGCCATGCTTAGTGAACAGACACACAAAGTCTTCTTATTCACTTTCCTTAAAAGCTCAGGATGGTTGAAACTGTTGTTGTGGTTAATACTTATGTATGGCCTTAAACATGGCTGACATTTGCTGTCATTTGTCGATAATATACATTTTCTCAAAATTGGGATTGATTGATTTGCCAAGGCAACTACTGCTGTTGTAGTTGGTCTAGGCAAATGTCTCAGCACAGGTGGATAAAACCTATGGCATGTTCATAGAATGCTATGCGAGTAGCGCTCTCACACTCAGTCACTGCAAAATGAATCTGCATAATACACAGTTGAAGCTTGAGGCCTTCAAGACAGCTTGTGAATTTATAGCTCCGTGCAGATATGGATGGTACTTTATGATATGGGTAAACACTGGAGAAATGGTCTCATACATTTTATTAGCCTGCTGTACATCATTCACAACACCACACACTTTCCCAGAAGATCCTCTGAAAAGGGCTAGCTTCATAGGTACTCTTTTTCCAAGAGAGAGTTTGAATTCAAATGGAGTTTTTAGAAGGGAATTTGAATCTCTCAACATGAAAGGTTTCCGTAGCAGGTTGTCTAGCGTCAGGTTAGGATCGATATGGACGGCTCCACTGAGCGGTGGATGCTGTAATCGCACATGCACCATGTGGCACCGTATAAATTGCTTTGGTGGACCACAACACACGCGTACGTGTGCTACCAAAGCCTGGAACGAGGCGGCAGGGTGAGCGAAAGGGACAGAAAGCCAGGAGGTTTATCTTCTGAATCACACACACACACACATACACACACACACATCACTGGAGCAGCCAGGCAAGACACAAACACCTTGTCAGGGGAGAGCAGTGAATGTAGGATGCTAAATTAACTTCCTCTAAAAATGGGCAGGAAACAAACTTGATTCAGGTGTTTCACAGAGAATTTGGAAGACACAGAAAAATGATGGGTCCCAAGTAAAAAAAATTGAATTTAATTTGTTACACTTAGAGGTTGCTAAAAGTATTACATTTCTAAAGATGCATGAAGATAACCTACAGAAACATATATTCTACCATACATGTTTACTTTTGTATGTATTGTTTCAATACAACTGTGTTGACCTTGTTCCTACGATGCCATACTTCTTTAATATATCAAGAGAAAAATGTAACCAAATATTTGTCCACAGAGAGCTACTGTATTTTGACCTTTGTATATTGGGCAGTGTTTATTTAGTTGTGATTATTATTGGTTATTGGTTATTTATGTTCCAGTTGTTTTGGACCGATTTGTTCTTTTTCTGTTTGTCTTTTGCACCACGCTAAGCTAACCTTACAGCTCTTATATCCTGTCTATATGATGGGATCCCGACTCCTAACACTTCCCATCGCCTCACAACAATCACAGAGCTTTTTCTCCACCGCTAATTGCCAATGTACATTAATACTGAAAGGTGAAGGCGTCTTCTGGGCAGGGCGAAAATCTTGCACACTCATCCCGATCATCAGCGCTTAATTACAATTTAGCGACAGTCAAGTGAAGCAAAATTACCATTATAGACGGCAGCGACGGCTCCAAAATAGCAGTTTGAGTGCTGTGTTTGTTTACCCCAAAAGGACTAATTATCTCTAGACTCTATGGCTTTTTATTTCTCCCCCAACCTTAATCAATGAAAACAAAAAGGATGGCCCAACAGGCTGTGTCTGCTTTGTTTGGGTGTTTAGATTTCTGCTAATAACTGCCTGGTCTCAGCACGACTAAGGCTCCTGTGGTGCACGATGGGCAGGCAGAAAGAAATCACCGTCTTGTAGACACATGAAAGGTGGCACAAAAGGAGAGACTTGATCAGGTGGAGACAGTCTCTATGCTCCAAAGTGCCAAAAGGTATTCCATTTCCCTCCAGAAAGAAAGAGAATTCCAGCCCCAATTTGCTTCCTCTGATGTGCATCTAGCTAGCATCAGAGTGCTGTCTGTATAGGAGCAGTCAAACCCAATGGAATGACGAGTCACCAATAATTCAACAACAGTTCTGAAGAGGATCTGGGACTTTGGCTAAGTGAGCTACTGAGGAAGGACAAAACGCTGTTTAGTGAGAAGTGGAAGTTTATATAACACTAGTTGGTTACGGAGGCCTTACTTTTCAAACAATACAAAAGCGTTATTGGCAAATAATCCAGTAAGAAAGGAAGTTATTTAATAAACGGTATGCCCACTGTCAGACCTGCAAAAAAAAAATCCATTTCTAATTGTTCACTAATAATAAAGGAATAGACTCAAATGCTCTTGTAGAACATGTTGTAGAACTGCATCAATGTAAGTGGAGACCCCCCCAGCCCCCCCTCCCCCCCAAAGAAACCTGGTTTGGGAAATTGGTGAAAAAAATCCTTAACAAACGCTCAATAACATTGCAGCCTTTTTTTTCATTATGCTCTCCTATTACATGTACTGTAGCTGCAGCTGCCTTTATCATGTAACACAAATACATGTATAGGTTTGCTTAAAAACCTCCTCATACGTAAGTCTTCTCCTTGGTGCAATCAAGAGTAGTTGCCGTGGTAACTGAAGACCCTTTGAAAATCCCCCCTTTGCAAATCATCTGGTTGCCCAAGCCTTATTTTGCCATATCCATCTCCCACTTATTGGAAACTTCTTAATTGATAGATGAGGACGTTATGGGAAATGGCAGAAGTCGTTATGCTGCTGATTTTCCTTCAAATGCATCTGTCATGAGGCTGAGGGGGAATAAGAAGGAAAGAGAGAAAAAAAATGAACGGTGGCCTGCTCGGACCCTGGGCAGACGGGGAGGAGGGGGAGACACGTGGCGTGGGTTAGCGAAGCCATGCCGGTGGAGAGAAGCGAGGGATGAATGATTAATAGAGTTTAAAGGCAAGCAAGGGGGCTCTCCCTCGCTCCCCTCGTTTGGGGCCTCGATGTCGGTAATCTCCAGTGGCTGGAGTCAGGATGGGTCTAATGAAAAAGGACTGCACTCCTTCTTCGGCTCTGTCCTCCCCCCTTCTTTCTCGCTCTCCCCCCCATACTCCCGTTGCTCCCCCACTCGACACCCTCTCCATGGACGATTTCTCTATTGACAAAATGTACTAATGAAATGTCACCTCGGACAGCTGGCTGAGACGATTGATGCGCTGGAACTTTTTGCACTTTATTTGAATTTTTCTTCTTCTCTCTTCCTCTCATTCTCTTCCACTTTTTTACTGATCCATCTCTCGCCACTAATAAATTCATTTCTCCCTTCGTCCATTTGTAATGCGGCAAAGTTTGGTTCAATAGAATCTCATTGCTCACTTCCTTTCTTTGATACAAGCACACACAAGTCATCTGTTCCCAAACTGCCCCATGGTGCCTGTAAATAACAGCTACAGGGCTTTTTGAAACAGAAGAAAGGAATTGCACTTTATCTCAAGTTTATCTTGCAATTCTTTTCTGTCTTTGGGTTTGGCAGCAATCATTTACCAACCAATGTTAATTGACATTCCTCCATGGCCATTGTCAGAAGGAAAAAGAATGATTATGTTGTATGACTTAAGACTGAATTTTTGGGGGGGAATAACTGTATTTGAATTCTAATTATGATTAATCATTTTTGTTGTTTAGCAATGTACTATTGTAGACAAACATAATCCAAATATGTAATTTGTAACATGCAACTTTGCTTTTACATCCCCATTAGCAAAGTCAGTGTGAAATGAATCAATAAGATGTCATGGTCACATCACATGCACAAGGTCCTTGAATAAAAGAAGTGGATTACATTGAATGGTACTGTATGGCCCACTATCCAAGAACTATCGACGAACATCTACTGTGAGAAAAGATGGAACAGACAACAAATATTAAATTCCAAAGACTAACAACCTTTGCTCTTTCTGGTGTACATGCATTTCATAGTTTGTGACATTTTGAGTACATCGATGATACATATACCGTATGTGGAACTAGAGCTATTTAAATTAAATCGCTTTTTCCTTTGGAAGAAAAAGAAATTAGTTTCACAGAGAAACTGCTGTCACACGTTCGTGTTGGATTGTTTTATTCATCGAATAACTGCTTCTTCACCCTTATTTCATGCCATTTGCATTCAGTCTGGGAAGATGTGAGGTAATAACATGATTCTTTTATTGCTAGTAAGTCGCCTTGGCTTTCTCAAAGTGAGGATCACAGGCACTTCCTAAGGCTATGGGAGCAACGCTGAGCAGAAGGCACTGCACAGCAGACAACACATTAGAACGGAGCACCTCTGAGGACAAGTTGTTTGCTTGATATGCTTTACGGCTGGCTACATAAAAAAAAAGAAAGAATGGAGACATAAAAAAAAGAGTAAGGAAAACAATAAAGATTCCTCCTGTGCCGCTTTTGATTTCCGGAGGGGGAGGTGTGTGTGTTCCGCTCCTGAGTGACTTTTTGACAGCTGTTTGTTTTTTTAGAGGCTGAAGGATAATTTATTTTGCTTTCTTTTTTTTTTTTTTTGGTCTGACAGAATGTGGATATGCAAAGTGTTTTTTGCTCTTTGCTCTCCTTCAGAAAATTGCTTGAACTTTGTTTTTCATTGATCGACCCATCACACCGAGGCATCAACCCCACCCCATTGCTTCCCTAACATTTTACTCTACCTGTATGGCGAATGCTAGACTATGGTACAAAAGTAACAAAACCTGGATTTTCCTTTTTCCTATTGTCATTCAATCATTGGTATGTACTGTGCGTGCAGCAGACTTTGCTTTGTTGGACCCATATTTATTAATCCACCGCCTATCCACTTTAAACATTATATTTCAGTGTATCAGTTACTATTCAGGACTTGAAAGCCAAAATGTTAGAGTAAATGAAGGAGATTAAATAATGAGAATAAAGGAGCCGTGTTGATTAGAATCAATTGCGGCACCCCAAATTGTGTCTACATGTCACTGTGCTTTCTGCTCTTCAATTGGAAAACAGTTTTGCACAGTTTAAATAAATGCCTCGTCAAATGTACCCAAAATTTTTAGTTTATTTTGCTCCTCCGCCCCACAAAGTTAAGCATATTCCTGTGGTTTGTTTTCAAAAAGCATATGCCATTGCTGATTTCTATGATAATATTTACAGACATAGAAAGAGCGAGCACTCAATATGTTATTGTTTTGACATATTTCAATTTTAACACTCCCACGCCATGCACCATGGTTTGGACGATTTCCTTGTGTTGTCATGGGCCATTCAGACACACAAATTGAGGATGATCTTTTGTTTTTATGCATATGATTTTCTTAACAAAGATTTATGAGCGAAGGAGGTGACCTGCCTGGGCAGTAGGGAAAAGACTAGGCTCAAGGACTTTGCAGCATAGTAAATGCTTGGATTATAGGTCCGATCATAAATCTATTACATGCAGCTTCTATCCTCCAAGTCAAGACAGCTAATGGTTTTTTTGTTCAAGGTCAGTAGTACATTGACTTGGGTAACACCTACATGGATTCACACACAAAAAAACAACGGAACGAGGATTAACCAAAAAGTTCACAGCAATAAGAAACACAAGACTATAAATATATAGTAATGAATTTACTTGCTTTCTGCAATTTTTTTTACAAGAATCAAAGTTTTCAGTCAATCAATGGGTTCTCTACAGTTGGAATCCGCAAGTTCTCTAGCCTGAGGCATTATCAATACAGTCGTCACTTTTATTAATCTCCATTGTCCACCGAGACATTGATCAGAGCTTCTTTCATTTCTATGATCTCATTTCAGGCAGTAATGTGAAACTGAGGGTCAATAAAATACATCTCATTTAATGCCCTATTCTGTCGGTGTGGCTCGATGAACTGAAAACGCCAGCTACTCCGTGATTAGCGTCTTCCCTTTCATTCAGCCATCGATAATGGCCTATATGCCATGGAGAGTGACTGCAGCCAGTGTTGCAGTAAGGATGTTTGCCTGGCCTTTAATGATAAGTCTCTTTGGACTGCACCATTTTGTGGCCTGTGTGGTATCACATGTCCTTCACTGGGCTTGACGGCCGATGCACTCTTTTGAGATTTGTGTGTATTTATTAGTGTATATTTAGTTTGATTCATGTAAAACTAATTGTGTTTGCTCACTGGAATAATAGTATTTAGTATCATATAAAATGTGCAATTGCAAAATGTTCAACTGCCAGTGGTTAACGGCAACACGTTTTAATAAAATGTGTTGTATTCCGATAATACCATTTTATATTCAATAAAGGTTTTATAGCACTTGATGAACCAGACATACATAAAAAACACAAACAGTTCATCATGGAGTTCTTGCGAAGAAACACCAAGATTTATGATCTTCTTTCATGTAGTTCAGTTAATTTGATGTCTCTTGCAATAAATCCTGATAAAAACCCTCAGGCAGTATCAGAGGCAGTGTAAGAAGCATCTACAGCATAACCCCTAATTTCCTGTGTGAAAACTTCTTTTTTGTCCCTTGTTTCTTCCAAATTCTGTTTCTTGTTTCTATCTGCCCTTGCCAGCTAATACAAGATAAACCAGAAGAAAACAAAAAGGAAAGGTGAGCAAAGTGCACAAAGTCAAAGAATCTGATAACCAACAAACCCATAGATCAATTGTTGAAGAACGATATCACTGACTTCCTTTGAATGCACCCCTGTTATCAACTTATAGGCACACTATAGAAGACAAAGCATACATTCATACAATGCAGAATTCTCCAGAAACACCACACACTGATAACACTGGTTTGAGGTGCCCTTCGGTAGCAGATAGTGCTTATGTCGGAGAACTGTGAGAAAAGGGGGACCAAACATCTGATTAATAATAAATGGGTCATTTGTAAATCAATAGAGGGTTATTAGGTTGCTGAATAGGCTTCAGGATTTATTCTGATTACAGAATGGCAATAAAGGACCATTTACAACCCAAATGGGATGGCTAATTAAATGTTCCGCCTTAAAACAAAAGAAGAAGAAGTTCTGAGGGAGTACACCATTAACTCCAGGGAAAACCATTGACTGTTAATGCCCATGCTGTATTTTACCATCCTATGTTGGACGAGGCCAATGAGATGAATACTCCAGAGAAACCTGGTGTTCCATTGCTACTTTAGTACAAGCAACACTCCAGCATGCTATTAGGCCTACTGTGCACATGTTAAATAGCTACAGTAGGAGTACTGTGATGTTACAGAAATGTGTGTGCGGTGCGCTGATGCATACTATAATAATAATAATAGCTTTCGCCATTCAAATGCTACTGAATTCGATTGGGTATCCGGACAGCAATAGGGCATCTGCAACCAGAAGGGCAGGGTAAACTGCTCCCCTCCCCCATACACCTCAAACTCCTTAGTATAAAATGGAACCCCCAACCATCATGCTAGAGTCATGACTCTTTCCCTGTCGCATGCTAATCAAGTTACACTTTATTATACCAGATCGCAAATACATCAACGTATCGACTACATTAGTGTCATTCTGATTTGCCCCCCCCCAGCAGCATGATGGATTAAGTGCTGGTGGCTGCGGCCAGCCACCTCTTTAATTGGTTTGTCTAAATGTTTTATGAAATCAAAATAAAATTCAATCAGTTGTTCAAACTGCTGATTCATCCTGAAACGGCCGACATTTTGATTAATATCGGCAGGCAATGGGGGATGGTTGGGTTGATATGTGCCCGGGCGGAACAGCTCAAGGTTAAATGGAGTTGGTCGACAGTAGGCTATTTGCTATAGTCTACATCTGGGACCAACGCCCACCCAGAGCATAGAAATCTTGAAGTTCAGACGATGTTAAGTGTGTTCTTCTGCATCAACATTGTTTGTTTTGAAAACTAAAACTATAACTAAAACCCTGCAAACTTGACATCTATTTCAAGAAATATTTTATCATTAGCAATGACACTTTTTTCCTCGGTCAGTTGTTGCATTAACATTAAATATTAAAATCAAGTAGAAAACGAGGGGTACTTACTGGCTGCATGATTTACAGTAAGTTGACTTAGATGCTCTGCTTGACAAGTGTTTTGTAATACCAAGCAAATCATAGCCTATATGATGCAGGAAGCGTCGAGCAATTACATTGCTACCTGACTTCCTCTGCAGCAACAGTCAACACAGCAAACAACCATGTGCCAAGACACTAGTCTTGCATAATTGTTAAGATACTGACAAAGGCCTGGTTTTATCCTGATGTGATTTTCACTGTGAAAGTCTAATTATGCTTTAATGGGTTCTGTAATTGCAGATAAATTGCTTATATTGAATAAGCATTGATGTTTTTATTCAAATTAGATTGAACTCTAATTAAACGCTAATTGCACATAAATCAAGGAGGCTTCTGTACAAGAAACAAACAAAAATAACCATCAAGCTTACTTGCACAGCGTGTTATCCTGCCATGCCAATAAGATATGAATTGTGTGCTTGCAGAGAAGACTCACAATAGGGCCATACTTGCATCGACATATTTCTTGCAATGTGCCACAATGTGCTATCTGGATATTTCCTTTAAAACGAGAGGACAGCTAAAATGCAAAACCATTTCCTGAATGTTTCAGTGTGAAGCCCAGCAATGTCGCTTTGCCCATTGTGCAATTTCCCTCAAAGTTATCTGTCAGGCCTAGCGAGCGCCCTATTATTTTCTGCCATTTGACTGTCCTCGCCGCCACACGGCAGCACTTCTGCAGCGCCGCGATCCATCTGATTCTTTTGACATCTGGCGAACAGTATCTAGTGATCTGTGATGGGGGTAATGTGTCCTGTCAGAAAATGGTGCGCAGACACAGAAAGGGAGAGGAGAGGGGGGTGCAGATAAAGAGAGAAAAAGAAAGTCTGTTTTGGCAAAAAAAAAAAAAAAGGGAGAAAGCATACATAGGGCAGCCAACCGTTTAGAGTTATCACTCATGCAAACTCCCATGAAGCGTCAATATTTCTGACTGAAGTCAAAAACAGGACAGATCGTTTTATCACTTACCACAATTCTATATGCTCAAGTTAAGTGGCAAGCGAGAGACAGAAAACATGAAACACTGTTGCTACAAGTCTCTGTGGATACCAGAGTATGAGGGTCCTGATGTGTCACATAGTCTGATGAAATATTACAATAGTAATCCAGTCGATGTCACTCTAACCGGACCGGTCTCCAGCCTGCTGAAATGGTCCTTTGCTGTGAGGGACAAGGATGAGTTTAGTACAAATCACCATCTGATCCAATCCTCAAAATCTCCCCAGCTTAAATGTCTATGCTTCCATGTACATTCTCAAAGGGCAGAACTTGGGAATAAGACCCAAGTCTGGAAGATGAAATCCACTTACTAGAAGAAGTTACTTTGAAAAGTAAGTTTGCCCAGAGCTCAAGAAACCCTCACCATTGTGTCTGGATGGATTTCACATTTCTGGTTTTTCAATTTCCATGTCGCAACGCCACACCTCAAACATTTCCCGATTGGAGCTGGGGGGAAGTGAGAATGTAGTCAGCATCTCATCTGAAGGATGTATGCAGAAGCGGGCGTTGGTTAAAGAAGAGAAGAGACTGAAAATTGTGCTGTCATGGTAGAAAATTTGGAGAGACTATTATGCCGCGTTTTGCATCATCTCGCTTTCATAATCAAGTAAAATGAGCCTCTAGAAAGCTGTTTCAGCTTTGCCCTGAGATGGCAGTGTGACATTATGTTGACAATGCAGCGTGCCATGACTGTTTAATTCATAAAAACCAATAGGAGTCATTACCTATTACAGTAGATTAGTCTGCTTCATGGCAATGGGTGTTTATTTACAATGTGTGATAGCAACACTGCCCAACAAAATGGATGAATCGAATTGAACGATAGCAACTTACTTTGGCGGGGGTCCTCTTCTAGTGTGGATGAGAATTATTGTAATTATAAAATAAAAAAATCTTTTAACGTTTGTCGGTTTCATTCTCAACTGGAAAGCAAGACAAAAACAACCGAGGAATGATTTAACCTCTTGATTTTCTCAACTATGACTGTATGTATATGTACCCTTTATTGGAAGAAAACCTTTATCAAATGTCAGGTGTTCATTGAATGACATTCAATCGTACAGTCTGGCTTTGGTATGGCCTACAGTGCTAAAGATGTGGGAAGGTGACAGTGAGGGATTCCCTTGGGGTGAGCTGCTTTGGGGGCTCTGTCAATATGCGAGGTGCTGGCTCCTTGCCGGAGTACATTCTAATATGCGTTTAGGTCTTATGGGCTCTGAAGACTATGGGGGAAGGCGTTGGTAATCTATTCCTGATCATGAATCCGCGAAGTGATCTCCTTGGGATTTCACGCCTGCTGGTTTGATCCATTAACATGAAATGTCATCGCAGACATTCCAGGACAAGGCCTCGGGATACATGATACAGGGATTGGAAATGTGGGGGAATGTAGATGATATAGGATGCTAGGATTTGCCAATAACTGCTGTATAATGCAGAGCATCTTCGATCCATTGGGAATGCTATAATGGAGAGATTATCCAATGCAGTTAATGGTCTTACAGGTCTGTTACTGTGTTATTGCTTGGGCAGTTAACCAAACAATGTAACATACTAAATAACAGGGCTTATTTTATTATTTATTTATTCCATTGCAGCAGTCCTATAGGACTTGTTTAAAACTAACGTTTGATAATTTTTTGGGGTAAAAACACACTTTTAGACAAAGCCTCTTTAGACAAAGCTTTCTGTGCGATAGTTTGTCTGTGTTAAGCATAAATATTATTATCATAATGGTTCAGCTGTCAGGATCAGCCAAGGGAGAATAGGACACCAATGCAGGTATCCCGAATTAGTAGTTTATTCTTGGAAATAATGAACACAGGAAGGTTCATGACCAGACAAAGGACAACTCAAAAGATGAGAACCAATCAACTCAGAAGAAAACAGTTGGATACAATGACACTAACGAAGACAGGTGAAACTAATAAAATTAGATCAGATGGGTTTCCATGACAACCTGTAGTCGGCAGTCTTTTAAACAATCAAAATGTAATTAATCTTTCCAATACAGTTCAACGCAATAAAAATGTGGTTGTAGTTTGGGAATAGACATCGAGCTTGCTCAACAAATGATTAATCAATGTCTATTGAATGTGCCCTTTTCAAGAGGAAGGCCTGACATGTTTGTATTTCTTTAAAAACATTTCACTTCACCAGAAATTTGGCTGATATTTTTTCTTTGATCTAGAAAGTAAGTGAGCAGAAACCCATGTATTGTTATGAAAGTTTTATTTCTCCTCAAAGATAGCAATCTCTCTCTCTCTCTCTCTCTCTCTCTCTCTCACATTCCTTTGGTAAATCAATTCTGAACTAATCAAGCCTCACTGGACTTAATCTGAGATAAGAATTTTACTACATAAGCCCACTTGTTCTAGTTTCAAACACAGTACCAGAGCTAGGTAGAGAATAGATGCCACAGCGGATCACTTTAGAAACTGAGGACTGAAAACAATACAGGCTGACCAAGCCTTTGAGAATGCATTAATGTCAATAGGCTATCGAGACAGTGCTATCGTTTTCACCGCGCAGTAATCCTATCTCTTTTATTGAACAGAACATCTTTTCTCTTCCACCAAAACTTAATTAGTAAGTATCACATTTCACAGCTTGGTATTGTTACAATAAAACCATATCTCCAAATTCTATTGATTCATTTCAGTTTTACTATAAAATAACAATATCGACCTCAATAACTCCATAATATAGAAATGTCTCAGTATTATGACTGTTTGTAAACGTTTAATTATGAAAGCATGGCTTGTGTTGTTTAAATTAGGCATGCCCCACTTCTTACCTTCACCTATCAGTTTCAGGGGTCACATTCCAAAAGTTAATTGAGTGATTAAATATTTTTATATCCCTGCCTATGCAGAAGGGGACAGGCATATGAATACTGTAATAACAGACTAGTCTCCCATGAAGGTCAAACAACTCCTCCAAGACATCGCCCTGGCCCCTAAATATTTTATTACATCAAAATGAAAAATAAAACATCCAATTCAAACATCCCTTCAGGTTATTAATGGGAACCTGCTGATGTTAGAAATAATATGGAAGATAATTTGAACTTCCTCATATCTTTATTCCCTTTTGAGGTTAGGGTATTATTCATTGATTACTTAGTGTTTGTACTGTAGTAATAGAAGCATGATTCAGAAGTTGTGATTTTCATTGGGTGGTGTCATGCCTAACACGATGCAATCACTATAATTCATTAACAAAAAATAAGGTAATAATAGTATAACACATTTGACTGTTTACAAAGAGTGGTTTCATAATTTTTTTTATTGTTATTGTGCTGCTGAATTGCTCATGTTTTATTTGCATTGTCACTTATAAAGTAAGGTGACCTTGAGTGTCTCGAAAGGCACCCTTAAATAAAATGTATCATTTTTGTTATTATTTAAAATGGGTAATTTAATCAAATTACTTTCAGATTCATTTTGACTTATCTCACTGTGCTGCTGTTTATATACACCAATGGACAAAAATAATGTGTTGACCTAAATCCAAATCTAATCTTTTGCCAACTATTAAACAACACTAAATCAAAACATTTGAAAGTCCATGTGCCTGTTTCTATATTGAAAACACTGAGAAACAGCAGGTTAAACGAATTGCAAATATGCCATTACACTTGCCAATGAGAAATATGACAATTGCCATTTAAACCATGGAAACCCAGGTCCTTTCAGAGTGATTGAATTACAGGTTATTTCTAGCAATGTAAAGTATGGAGATAAGTTCCTTTTACAGAAAGAAACATTCATGTACATGTATTTATACCTTGGTACCAAAGAATGTCCAGGGCCAAATTATGAAATAGGTTAGTTTCCATTTGATATACATAATGCTGGTCTATCTATGTTGTATTTTCTCAGTTTCTTTGTTATTGACCATTTGCAAAAATGTGTGTTTGTTAATTTACTCTGCTCTCCAATGAGCAATGATCTCTTTTACATTCTAGTGAAGAGAGGCAGCACTCATGGGTATCTTTTATTTATTTATTTTTTACAACGTAACATTTTTTGATGTTTTAGTTGCACAATGTCAAGCCGTTTTGTACTGACTAATCAATTTGCCTTTTTTTTCGTACATTTTAGTCCATTTGGTCTTATGTTTAATGTAATTCGAAATTGTCCTTGCTGAAAATGAAATTATTATCAGATAACACAACAATTTCACATTAAGTAAGGCTGATTACAAGTACTTAAATACGTAATCCAGCTTAGTATTAATCTTCTACTACCATTATGTATCACAAAATAGTCATATGGTTTAGTAATTACACTATGTTCATTTAAGTTAATAACTATTACACAAGTTAGAATGATACATAATCAGCTCAGCACATCCCATACCGGCACATTTTAAAGGTCCAATAGCATTACACAGTATGTGCTAAGAATGTACAATACACAAAGCACCTCCATATGAAGTATCCAGTGACATTTAAGTCTCACTATGAAAGACAAACACACCTCCGCCCCTTTGCTCTTCCCTCTATAAATAAGTCTGTTGTGATTCAATAAGCAATAAACAAATGAATTAGGGGATAATTAAATGGCGGGGGCTAATGTCAGACACCCACCCCTCCCCTCGCCACTTTCAACCCGTCACAAGGACGCTAAGGTTAACCCATGCTAACGCTAGCAACGATTTCGCCCCCGCACCCACATTGCAACCCCTCCCCTCAGGGTGCCCAGCTGAGGCCCTGCTGTCCAATCATCCTGCCAGGATCACCTCCATGCCATTCCATCAAACTGCAACCCCCCCCAGAGGAAAGACCTTGATGTTAAACATTACTTATTCCGCAGCAGGGGCATTTGACTAATCAGCATTTACGAGGCTCCAGGGCACAGGCCG
Source organism: Galaxias brevipinnis (assembly GCA_036023535.2). Taxonomy (NCBI): domain Eukaryota; kingdom Metazoa; phylum Chordata; class Actinopteri; order Galaxiiformes; family Galaxiidae; genus Galaxias; species Galaxias brevipinnis. The sequence goes on from JAVQIZ010201700.1 coordinate 46,886, forward strand.
CTTGAGTGGCAAATGCCAATATGCACTATGGTGGACGGGGGGACTATGGATCAACAAGCCAATACGGAGGAACTGATCCATCATTTTGTCAGGCTTTGTCCAGGGGGCCAATGCTCGGTTTTGCCAATGAGGACTGAAGTGGTAGTGGTGGGGTGAGCGTGCCGGGGAAGGCATCGACAGGGTTGCTGCATCTCCCCTGTGATTGTATGTGCACGACAACTCTTCATCACAACATAGGGACAAAGAAGTATACTGCTGTAAAACCAAGCATCATTTATAGGTTTAAAATACTGCAATATTGTCAGCCTTGGATAATGATATGGATTTCATTGTTGGGGTCCAAAGGTATACGCAATGCTGGCCTTTAATACTCATCATTGTGTCATAATATTCTAAATGCCCTCATATGAGACTACTATCAGGACAAGTCCAGAGCAATGGGTGTTGAAAACAGTAGTGCCAAAACTCATTAATTAAACCCCTCAAATGGAGAGGCTTGTCTCTCATTTCCGTTGACTGTGCGGTGTACTTGTTGGTCACCCCAACACATCAAAATGAAAAAGAAAAACACAGATGTACTTGAAAGGCGCATATGTTACAGCCTTCTTTGCTATAGATGCACTCAATGCACCTTCAGCTTCCTACACCGTACAATCATAGCATTCACAGAGAGCTTTTAACCGATTGAATTATTTAAAAAGCCACCACGATGCACAAAAGCAATTTGCTAGGATAGCAGAGTAAAGTATAGCTTTCAGTATCCCGTCCTGAGCACAAATTGTTTGCCTTTTATTGCTGGTTTTGAGTCCTTGGTCCCATCCTCTTGTCAAGCATGGCCCCACAGAGTGTAGAATAAGTGATACCCTCACATAAGAGTACAATTGATCTCACCCCAGAAGCCCCCCCCCCCCCCCCCCACACACACACACACTCCCATTTAACATACATTTCCTGTATCTATCTTTGAATTCTCTCATTTTCTCTCGAATGTGACATTGTCCTTATGTCCAGAACAAAGAGTCTGGCAGAGAGCTCATATCAACCAGGAGGTTGAACAGAATAGCAGGACAAACATCCTGTTCTTTCTACCAAAGGAAGTGATCTAGTGGCCGTCGACCCCTAAACGCCTTTTCGGATGCCCATACCTGAGGCATTTCTTAAGTGCTCTGGTGCGACATTGTTAACATGGCTGTGTAAATAGTACTCAAAAGTCAATGGCATTCAAGGAAAAAAGGTAGAGTTTAGAAAGACACAGGCTGTCTCCCCCCCCCTACCCCCACCCCCTCCCCCCCGGAGGAGAAGCTAGCTGAATGATGAGAAGGAAGGAGGGGTGGGGGACTGATTAAAATGCTGCACTGGTGTACCCTTCACAGTTCCTATGTCTAAGCATCACTACTCCCCCCCAAGAAGTGGAGAAATTAAATCAGGTGACATGTCAGAGAGACAAGTTCAATATGGATGATTTATCTACTTAGACAAATGAAATCAGTGTCAGCTTATTCTTGCGAAAAGGTTCCGATGCCTCCAACTTGAGGAGCAAATTTAATTTGTATCGAATTGGATTTTGGAAAAAGTTTTTTTTTCTTCTTCCCTCTCTCTCCATCTCTTTTCAATGACCTGAGGCAGTTAAATGGAAAAGTGTTGTAATGGTTGAGATGTGCTTTGAGTTTTAAAATGTAACGCATCATTTTTTTGTTTATAAAGGCGTCTGGTCCTGTATAGTTAATAGGCAGAGGGACATAGTCCGGGGAAAAGGTGAAACCAAACCGTTCATCAGTTTCATCAGTGTCTGGGGTCAGCATGCCTCTCCTTAACCCCAAAACCAAGCCCCACTCAAAAGGCAGCCGTTCAGTGCTGTAGCCCTCCCATCTGTGAAATGCCCTCCCAGACCACCTGAGGTTGCCACAGACTCCTCTTTCATTTTTTTAATCCCGCCTGTCATTTTGTTGTAATTTTGTTTTTGTAATTTCCTCTCTGTTTTTTTTAAGCTTTTAGCAATATTTTATATCTTTTGTGATGTTATCTTAATGTTGGTTGTAACACTAGACTGTTTTTACAATGTATTGTGCATTCATTTTTTTGGGTTGAGTTATTATTCTTATTATTGCTGTTAATTTCAGTCAAATATGCCATATTAAAACACAAATCTTTAAACAGTCATAAACAACAACACACATACTATCTAATCCTATTAAAATGGGGCCGATTCTGCCCATAGATGTATTGGTATTATGAAAGTTACATCTCTTGTTCAAAACAATGCCAGTTGTTCCACATGTGTAAAGTAACTTCATAGAAAACTAGTTTGAGCCCGTTTTAATTTCTAATCTAAGTGAACCACTTAGCCATACCTTCACCCCAATTCTTTAGTTATAAAACCTATATACACCCTCTGATACTTAACCTCAAACACACAGATCCTAGTGCTCATGCTAAAAATAATAACGATGACAAATGTGCTTACTTTTATACCACAATCCCTGCCATTACCAAATCCATAGTAATTATCTCCCAAAAAAGGGGAACCACATTAGCTAAGTGAGTGATTTATGAACTGGCCAGCACTATATGAGGATACAAGGATCCACAAAGAGGGTCAGGGATAATTCCCTCTGCATCTCTTAGTGATATAGCCCTAGCATTTAGCGTCAATGACAATGTTCTCTTCTAGACACTGATATGCTTGCAGGCCTCTGATACAGACAGAGAGCTAATAGAAGAAAGTTTGACTCCTGAGAAGAGCCATGCCTCCATTTTTTGCCTCTACTCTCAGCTCAGTCTTTTTTTCATTTACAGTGTGCTTTAACTTTTTTTTTATTAATCACTAAGCCACACACAAAATAAACATGTGAATGCCATTTGAAAAGATTCAGTTGGTTCCCATGCAACAGTAAAACCAAGGTCTGTTTTTTTGTCAGGTTAATGTTAACTATGCATAGCAATTCCATTCTAATTCTATTTAGTTAACACAAGGAGAATTTTTGTTTATTTATGGTCCTTTTTGGTTATGTTTTTGTTTCTAACTGAGTTACAGAAACCGGTTTCCGTCATCATAATAACAAAAAAAAACTAAGGGAGACTCTTGTCTGTCTGTATTTATGCCTGTGTGATGACACAGCAAAGCACACTGGGTGACCATGAACCTTTGGATGTATTGATTCTCAAGTGGCTCTTTTTCAGAATGCGGTCTTGCATGTCAAGATTTCTGCTGAATGGAAAGGCGCTGTGATACTGACCTTGGTTTGGCTCCTCTCATGGACGAAAAGCACTTGCCTCTACGATCAACATTTAAGAATTTTACCAGCCAGGATGCATGTCGATGATATGTTTCTATATTCTTTGAATGTTTGGAAAAAGTAGGTTTAAAGTTCAGCTTTTATTTCTTGATACAGCAAAATTGTTGAGGTTTAGTGAGACCTGGCCTCTTTTTACAAGCTAACTTCCAGCTTCCCCAAAACTGTCAATACCCAGAGTAACAGTCCTGCTTTAAAGTTAGTGCCTTAAATATATATATATATATATATATAT
>JAVQIZ010201714.1:0-11564 GCA_036023535.2 Galaxias brevipinnis
GAAAGGCGCCCAGGCTCCTCAACATGGATACTCGACCCCCAGGTGTGTTTTTGTCTACCCAGCGCTGCGAGATGGGTACCTGGTGTCAGGGGAAACTTTGAAAGGACGGGATGGGACTCCTGCACCTCGTTCCATTGTCGTGTGTGTCGGGTGGGTGGGGGGGGGGGGGTTGGGACGAGGGGCGGCAGATAAAAGCGTTGGCGGGCCGCTCCGCTCCTTCACGTCCTCCCCGAGAGAGTATGCGACGGAGAGGAGAAGCATGGTAATTCACACCTGTAGCTCACCGGTGAGCGGCTTGTTTTTTTCCCCCCGCTCCTCAGATGGTGAGAAAAGCTCTGGCGACCCCTACTTGACCTCACAGGCACCGCAGACGTGTTTCGAGTGTGACGGCGGATGGCTTCCGTGAGAGTGTTAAGTACCACAGCGCACCACCGACGCTCCCTCAAAAGGATTCAACCGCACACTCAGCTGGTCGAATCTAACTTCGACAAAGGCTCCATTTACTTTATCTGTGCAGCGATCAATTTCCAGCGGGAACTATTATACCTCCCGTGAGTTTAAGCAAAGCGGACACTTGTCACCGTTTCATTCCCCTTAGGGGGGAGTGTCGCTTCAAATGCGCTGCAGGGCAGTGCCGGACGGTCGACAGGGGGGTCAGCAGCTCATTAAAAGGTCTAATGATACGGGGAGGGGCGCTGGAAATGAGTCAGGGACAGTCGTGGTGAGGAGTTGATTATAAAAGTCCTGACGGGTAAAATGACCTGGCAGAAAGGTGGAATTGGAGCTCAAGTTGAGCAGGGTAAGTGAGGTGGACGGGTGGAATTGGTTCAACTTTCACACACACATATATATAGTATATGCCCTTTGAGTCAAGCGGATTGGTGGGCTGTTCATACTTTAAGGTTCTTTGTAGAGAGGGAAATGAAAGTTGAAAGCTATGGCTTTCACATTGTAGTAAAAGTGTAACACAGAAACTTAAATTTCAAATGTTTAATAAAAAGCACTTGTCTACATGACAATGGATGTGTACAAAATAAGCGTGTAAGTATGGCTTACAACAACAGTTTTAACATTAGATTTATATCATGTTAAAATATTACTGTTCTTCTCGATACAGACACAAGAAACACACAGATACACCCAAACACCCACACCTGTCTAGAACCTACATTTTGCACTGCAGTTCAAACTGCGACCCGAGTTCTCCTTACGACTGTTTCCTTAAAGAGAAACAGAGATAGAGACACAGAGAGAGCAAGCCAGAGTGTGTGTGTGTGTATGTGCAAGCCTCTCCAAAGTCTCTCCACTCTACAGATGTTGGCCTGTGTGCCTATCCCCGGGGAAGTGCCTAGCCTTAGTCTGGCCATCTGCCAGTGCGGCTGACTGGACAGATGGTTCACAAGGGAAGTGGAGGACATGGCACTGCTGCCGTGTCTCTGTTCTAAACTGGGCTCAGTCAGTAAGACACTGGGGGCAAGACACATCTGTGCTCTGCCAATTCATACATGTAAAGAGCACACAAGAAGAAGTAGGTATTGTTGAATCACAGGTATTCGGTGTTGACATCAAATCAGGAGGTCAGCAACTTCTCCCTGAGAGGCTTTCAAGTGTTGGAAATACAGCTGGTGAGAGGGACCTTCTTTGCATTGACACCAGCATGTGTCAGAGAAATACGAGCGTGAGAGTATGGCCGAGCAATTTCACAGTGATCCATCAGCTCCTACAGAAAAACGGGGACACACACTGACACAAACATACAGTGAACACTAGCACAAAGAGACACACAGCTTTGTCATTCACTCATTCAACCCCTTTCATACGTTCCCTCTCCAGGGGTGAAGTAAGTGTTTGCAATTCACCTCAGTCAATGGACTCATATTTCTTCATATTCAAATTATCTCTTCATAAATAGACACCGAAGTAATAACGTAAAAAAAGGCAAAAATAAATTCATCAAGCCACATGGAAAAGTAATTGAACGTCTTTTATAAAGCAATCACACGTTGACAGAAACAATCATCTCGCCGGGTGGAAACACAGACAGCTGTAATTGGCTGCGTTTTATTTCAGCACGCCCCCCGTTGCGTCCTTAATTAAAAGAGAAAACATCGCTGATGGGGTAGCAAGCTCGTGGTGCGCACAGGCACTCTCCGATACTTGGCCCTGGATACCTAAAAGTGCACGTCAAATTAGATCTTGAGTCGAGCAGGCCATACATCCCAGCAGATGTTTATTAAATTGAGGTAGGTGTTACTGTGGGTACAGGCTAAATGTGTTATGTTGTGTCAAGTGGCAACATGGAAATATACCATAATAATAATAATCATAATCAACATATTATATAATATTATTATTATAATTAGAATTGAATACTTGGCACTGGAGGCATTAACTTGTTCCAAACAAATTGAGATAATAGGTCAGAAAACCTGACTGAGAACGCAATCATTTTCTGGCAATGGCAATGGAGCACAATTAAGAAGAAGGTTAATTAATTAGGTTAGCAGTGTAAATTAACTTCGAAGAATCTCGAAGAATATGTATACATTTTTGCCAGACTATTCATCTGTCTTAGATAGAGAACGTGACGGAGAAAACAAGAGAGAGACTTTCAAGGGAGAACTCTGTGTTCTTTAAGAAAATATATCTTGGGGCGTGTGGCATTTGTGGAGGACAAGGGTGTAAAAACAGCAAGGGACAACAGTGACATTTCAAAATAATGAATGCCTCTTGGAGACGTGCTTAGTGAAGCATCTGGTAAGCTGCCCTAATGTTAAACATCTAGCAGGTCACACACACACACACACACACACACACACACACACACACACACCCTTACATAATCTGCACAAACACACACACACACACAAACAAACAAACACAAATACTGACATGGATATAGAATAGCACACACAAGCAAGTCCAACCTATCAATGTGACACTTGACGCAATCTGTGCACAAAAACACGTGCACACAGACACACACACCAAATCACTCTCTTTCTCAATCAAACACACACACACACACTCGAGTCACTCAGGTTTGAGGCAAATGCTTCCTGACACCTAATCTAGCAGTCTTTCACTGCTTTGCACATTTTCCCCGAGATTAAACGCTCTAGCCGGAGCTCTGGCCAATGGTGTTCTGAGTCATATGGAAATGATGGACCGCTACTTGACTTTACTTGGAGGGCAGAAAGGTAAAAAACTGTTTCTGCTCAAGCGCTTTGAGTTCTTACAAAGGAGTGAGAAGATGAGCAAGATGGGACAGAGACAGACAGACCGGTTGACTTGGACACAAATATAAGAACAAGTCACCCAGTAGAGAGACACCATCCACCTTTTTCTATAGGCTCCACAGTCATGCCCAACATCCAGCAATATCTCACGACAAACAAAATCCAGGATGCCTAAGATAAAAATATATTAGAGTTGAAAATATGTGTGCTCATAGATTTGTATCATGTTAGTATTGTTCCGCAAGTGTGCACACATAAGAGAGAGGGAGAGAAAATGTGTCTGGGAATGAGGATCTCACGAGATATTCGATATTTTAACCCGGCTGTGTGAGAGGGGATCCGAGGCTGGCTGCCTTGTTGGGAGCGTGTGAGAACACTGGTGTGCCCTCCTGGGTCACAACCGTTACATAAGACTTACCGCCAACAATTTAATCTTTAGTGGAGTCTAATGAAAAACGGTCAAAACAAACTGTCTAATAATGTCGAGGTCAAGACAATTTAGTGTATGGGGTTCGGAACAACCACGTTCGATGGTCTATTTGCAGAAACAGTAACCAACCTACTATGCCATGTCCCCGTGCATTGCATATCATGTTGTATCAATTAATGCATAATGCAATGTGCAGCGATGCAAGTTTAATGCCAAGTTGATGTAAACAACTGTGTCCTCCTTACTAAAAATAGCCAATTCGATAATCTACCACCATAAACATGCAGTGTGTAAAGTGGAATGTGTGTGACTCACTCTGTATGTCTACCTGAAGTACTTCCTAATTAAAACAAGTTCAAATTATAAGGTTGATGCCCTGGAAGCCAATGCATTTCATTGTGGAGCCTCGACAGATTCTGTTGAACTCTCTTCCATGTCACAGTGAATCCCCCAAGGCCGTCCGTCTTCTCTCCCCCAGCAGGGCTGGAATCTAATGGAGGAAGAGGCCTAACAAGATGCTCTGTCTCAGGGTCCTGGCACTTTTATGAGCCCTTCTAGGTTCATTCAAATGGGCTTCATTTACAGCCATGTAAAGATGGGAATTAAATCGATAACTCATACCCCACATTCACTCACGTGATCGCAAACGCACTCACTCACACACACACACACACACACACACACACACACAGACACACACACACACACTCACAAACACACACATACCCCGACACACATTCCCATGTATGATGTTTACCTCATGTTCAGTAAAGGGGCTGTCCGGTGTGTTAATGTTTAGGGACATTTCATTGCAACATTTCTCCTCAGTTCATGGACATTGCACCACGTTCAGACTTTGTTTTGTGTGCCTTTCAGTAATACCATTAAATGTCAACAAATTAGGAGCCAAGATTCAGTTTCAAAGTTGAAACCCGACTGCCGGCTAGTATGGCTATGGAACTAATGCAGCTAAGCTTATTTTGGAATAAGCTGAAAAGCCTTTGTAATGCCCCATTAGTGTCAGTACCCTCACCACAGAACCCACAAGTCCCACAACATAAATACATAGTAAGGTCAGTGGTGGGGAACATGGGACTATTAGTGGTGTTCACTAAAGTTTAATCACTTTTCTGTCGCGATCAATCTATTGATCCACCTTTAAAGGAACAGTTCAACAACTCTACAGGCTCACTTAGGAAACCCCACAGGTGACTCCTATGGCCGAGATCCCCAGAATGAGTGTTATTATTTACGGCAAAACGTTCAATCTCCTCACTTCCATCGGCTGTCATGTCAATCACATAATACCTGCAGACTCCGGATGCAAAACTGGCAAGATGACAACTAGAACATCTATCACAATAAGCACACACACGACATTTGAAAGAGAGAAGGGTTTAGAGACGTGTAAAAGCAGAAGCAGGCTGACAGAGCGCACTGTCTTTCCGTGCCCGCGGAGACGCTGCTGAGACTCCGCCAGCCAACAAACATGGCTTCCCACAGAATAATACAAGTCTGCCTTTTATCCACGTTATCCCCCGAAATGGAAGCCATGCTGAACGCAGGGGCCCACAGGGCAGGCGCTAACTCGGCTGGCTAGGGAGGCGATGTATTTTTATTTGTCATTATGATTAACATCTTATAAATATTTCAGAAACAAATGGTCCACTGCTCCAGCTTGTGGGCTGTGAAAGCCTGCAGGCCGGTAAGAGCATGTATGTACATGCACATTTAGAAAAAGTCAACAGCGTCTTTTATGGAAGGTGTGCTCAGGCTTCCCTTCTTCTCGTCTTAAGTGGATTTTCCCCTATGGTTTGTTCATTTGTGTACACAGACTGAAAGATTGGAAGAGACATAAAGAGGCAGCGAGAAAGAGAGAGCGAGAGCGAGAGAGAGAGTGTGTGTGAGAGAGAAGGAAATAAATGTGAAGTGAAAGACAGACAGAAACAGAGAGCAGGAAAGAGCGATGTTTGGAGCTCAATAAGAAGTGACAAAACCCTCTTGCTCTGTGTGACATTATGATGCCTATCATCATTAGTTCCCATACAGCGTGTTCTTCACTTCATCTGCCTCTTTTTAAGTGCTTCCTTTTTTTCCTGTTGGTTTATTCATTTGTGTACACAGAGTCCAAAGAAAGATGCAGTGCTTTTCTAAGAAGCCCTATTGGGCTTTGGTTCGATAATGGACAACTCGACTTATAGAGCGGGCTCACTGAAAAGACAGCAAACAAAACCTGCAGTATAGAACCTTATGTAGGAAATCAATAGTTCAAAATAAATAAATATTAAAACTATGAAAACTACTTTAACCCCCCCAAAATAATACAAAAAATAATATGGTTGATAATTAACATATTAAAACAATCTACTAAAATAACTAATTGTAGCTTTAAACTATTGGTTAAAGGACAATCTTAATCTCCACGACAAGATAACTCAACAAAAGAAGTCTCTGTTGTGAGCTACGTAGGACAAAAGGCTTCTGCTGCTCTAGTCATTTCTGGGGGGGGTTAACAAGCAATTAAAAAGAGTGAATTTGCATTATTATTACTAATCTAATTGTTGCTACTGTAGCGTTAAAACTCTGCCGCGAGGTAGGGGTCTGACTTGAGAGACATAGACAATCTTGGAAAAACAGGTAGCAAGCTAACAGAGTCTCATGGAATACCAAATAGCTCCTTTTAGCTGTGGAAGCCAATTCGTGGGAATGGTTTGAAAAATTGATTTTTTTCTCACCTGGGTAATTCAACACAATGGCTATGAAGGAGGGCAGGCATGGGAGGCCACGGGGAGAATGTCACAGGTATTTGAAAAAGGTTAGACTGTAAAAAAGAAGCCGGTTATCAGACGTTTCTCTTCATAACAATGGCATCGGCAATCACGTGAAGTATTGTGTGTGTCCATGTGGGTTTGTTAGTGTTGATCAGATTAGAGTGTCATTAACCCATAGACCCTTTTTTATATGCATACACTCTATTTGCCCATATTCATTATTTATTTAGTGTTGTTAACAGTATTATTCAAATATTTCCTAAACAAATTTGAAATTTAGGTGCTCCATGCATGCTTTGTTTGACATGCCACCTATTTGCATTGTATGTGGTTCTAGCATTCAACATACCAAATTAGAATTGCCACTACTGCTAAATGAGGCAGTTTACACAGTATACAAAACCAACAGATCAACTGTCATGCAGAGAGTTCAAACAAGGACGCATATCTTTAAATCATATATTTTAACTAACACATGACTGACTTTGACAATGAAGTTTGGGGAAGATTTCCCCTTTAAATCAGACAAGACCCAATTCCCCATGTTAATTATATCAAACCTCTTTTTTTACTAAATGCTCAATAATTAATTTGTTCCCTGATTGTCAGTCATTCATAATAAATTGCATCCATGATGAATTATTTACACAGAAATTCTTCATGACACAACTTTTCCTTTTGGTCTGTTTGACACTGCGTCACCAAGTGAGTCTAATGGGGTGGGTTTGTGTGTCTGTGTCTGTGTGTGTGTGGTATATTATTTCTGTTGAAACCCTTAATAACCTAGTATCCTCACAAAATATTCTCAGCAAAGAATGGGAGATAATTATTTGCTTATTTATATTACAGTAAGGCTGGTCACGTTTGGGACTAGAGTGTGAAAATTAAGTAGTTTGTGTGTATTAGCACCACCAATAATGCACTTGTATTATATTTACAATGCAAGACATCCACTCAACTCAAATATACACAAGTAAATAATACGTTGTCCAGGAGGATTATTTGGCTTGTTTTTTGCAGTATAGTTTTCATTGCAATCTAAAACATAAATGTTTATATTTAGAAAATGTTCACTTTAGAATATTATACATGTTTATATAACCTCAGATCACAGTGAACTTCACTGCCTGTGTAGCTATTGGTCCACTACACTGATACACTTTGATCCCAGACGATTCCCAATTTAAATAGGAAATACCCCAAACGAATGGCTGCAGCAGCTGACATTTCATTAAAAAGAACATTGTCATGACTACCATGCAATCAATCGAAGGAATATTAGTTTGTCTTTGTACATTAACAGGTAATATAAAGAGCATTTTTATTATTGATATGTAATATGTATCAAATTGGTTTGGGTTTTTGCTAAGCTGTTTCTGTTACCATGTCAAATTCAATTATTGTATTTAGTACTAGTGAAAAAGGTTACACAGTCAAAAATGGCAATGTTGTTTTTTGAAACCTATATTGTTTTTTAAGTTGAACATATTTGTCTGCAGTCTTGGTTACTAATCAACAACATGAGACAAAGAGGAACAACTGCAGCTCATTAAGCAATGCCTTGGATCTTCTGTCTCAAATAAAGGTATGGACCATTTCAGTCTTGGTTACAAGCGAACAAATCAGACAAATGTTTATATTGATTGCATACTCTATGTATGATTAATTATTTGTGGCACAGTGATAAATGTGACATAGGATGTTTCCATTTGTTTCCACCAGGGGGCAGCAGAGTGCGGCGAGTCTCTGACATACAAGTTGCATGACAACCAGACTGCTGCCATGCTGGTTTCTCTCAGAGCCCTCACGACTATGCTCACCCAACAACAGAAACAAAGTATTCACATTCATCTTTACCACATCTGTTTTTATTATTCCCACAGCCTATTCACACAAACTCTCTTGATTTGGGGCAACAGAGAGAGGCATTATCACACATTGTACAGATTTATCTAATCAAGCGTTCTCTGCTTCTGTATGTTTTGTGTCTTGTCCTACAGCATGTCAAAGCTCAGAGCACAAGTGCCAAACTGTTTCGGTCCACAATGATGGAGGAATAGCATGTGTGACTATTAGTGACAAACGCTACTGCAAACCTATGTGCAATGAGGTTCTCATACATCAACCCATTTCTGTACATTTCAAGAACACAGAAATAACTATTACAAGTTAAAGTGACCGTCATCCCTCTGTAATATCTCTCAACCCTGAGATGGGTAAATGTGTTTTTCTATCTACAGGGCTATGATTTTAGTTTTCTCAGAAAAAGCCGTATTTATGAGGAATGCCATTCAGGTACAAGATACCAGTGGACCACCCAGTACATTGGAGGAAACACGCTTGCTAACTGTATTAGTAAGTTTGGCAGCAGGCCACCCAGACAAGCAAAGTACAGTCATGAGCTCTTTGTACACAGTGTTACTATAACAGGACTAAGCCAAGTAGTGGGACTTCTTCCTTTCCAAAGTCATTTAATAATTAATGAGTTAGATTTAACCCTTTTCATAAATCAAATCCAGTTTTTCCAAAGTCAGAACAAAATATGATCCTCTATACGCATCTTCTTTCTTTCTCTATTTCTCCCACTCCTCAATTCCTTCCTTAAGAATCAAACATTCAAGTTTCTGGAGCAAAGACGGCCTACTTCCCAAAAGACCAGGATTGCATGACAACCAAGAGCAACTCGACCCTGCAGCACGACGTGATTCGAGAGCTTGTCAGTGAGTTGAGGTCCAAAGAAATAGAGGGGGAGCCAGTGCACCCCTGTCTTCTTTGTGGATGACCAGACGACTGCAGAAAATATACAGCTCAAAATGAGCCTTCATAATCCTGCATTGATTTTGATATTATTGTCCATCTGTAATTCAACTTTCTGAATTGAACTGTTCCGTATTGGTAAACTTAATGAGATCTTGTACTGTACCTGTGTATACATACACCTGTTTCAGTATTGTGTTGCACAAGCATGTGTTAAATAGCACATTTAAACCTATTAACAAACTGAAATCAGTAATAAAATATGAGATTAAATAATTGATTTAGACCAATATGTACATTGGGTACAAATACCGCAACGTTAATGCAGCTGAGAGTACTTTAACTACTTTTCAAAATGGGCCAGTCTGACTTAACATATCCAAGGGCAATCACTGAGGTTAAGGTCAAAGAGTCCAACGCGCGTGACGCTAATTAACTCACAAAATCCTAAATCATTATATGAACAGGCAATCTAATCACAGGGATAGCTTGAAACAAATCAAGAAAAATACATAATGTCCATAATTGGCAATTACGGAAATCACAAGTGATCCATTTATGATTATTGCACGAGGACTATGCCAAACCTGTGATATGATGGCAAATACACTGAATGGTAGTAAAACAACTAAGTAAGAATCAGAACTCCACAAGCACTTGTAGTTAAATGACCATTCAACATATATATTAAGGCATAATATGCATCTGCTGGGAATTGCAATATCTTATAAGATAAGGCTTATGATAAGGCTTATGATATTGTATTACACACTCAATATTAGGCCAATAACAACAACAAAAAAAACATGAATTAACAGTGAGTGTAAATCAATCTGTTTTTCATGGGTCTTTTAATTCCCAGAAGAGTTGCAGAACAATATTTTTCTTTTTGTGCAGTATTGTCTGTTTGTTCCTGTAATCCTTCTTAACAGAATGCTTTGAAGTGCTGCGCTACCACCTGCCAAAAACACACCATTTACAAACATTCCTCAAAGACGCACTTCAAAGAAAACATTCAGTATCAGCAGGCTTTATAGAGTGGACCCTTGTTGCGGCACTAAACAATATTCTAATGAGAGAAAAAAGGTGCTCCTCTAAAAAAATCTATACAATTTTCACTTAAAATTCATATGCGTATTTTACTGATGACACTCCCTGCAGAATAAATAATGTCCACTAGAGGTCATCGCTCAATAACTTTCAACAACCGCTTGTCATGCAGAGGCACAGGTAGGTATAGGGAAAGCAGAATCAACTCTCTTCCGTGGCTTTTTACCTGTGAATCCTCTGTTAGATCGTTACAAACAACGGCGCCCTAGATGAAACTCCCTTGGTACTGGCAGCTCCGCTGCTTATCCTCCAGTTTCTACGGGTAAACAAAGAGAAATCGTTGTTGTTCACACACCCCCTAATGGGGTCAATGCAATCTAACGAGATTGGGGAGAAGGAGGCGAGGGAGGAGCATACCGACTGCAGGAACTGGAGCTCGGAGCTCAGGGCCTCTCGCAGCAGCTCCAGCTCACTCTCCTTGTGCGTCTCCAGCTCTTTCTTCAGTCTGATACGTTGGAACGAATACTGGTTAAAGACAATACAAGTACAGTACAAAGGCTGCTACTACTACTGTAAACAACAGTAAGAGTATGGGTGATGATCTCAAGTCGGCGTTATCAAATTGCATGGGCAATCTCATTCACTGAGCGACAGAATAGCAGATCAGATATAGATCACGATATATAAATTGTGACAGCTGATAAATGACAACACGTCAAAAAATTCAGTTTTTAGTTACTGTATTGTGATTATAGATTATTTAAATTCAACACATCAAAATGACGTACAAACAGTTATTAATAAACAAAACCCCTTTTTTCTTTTGTTTTCATGCATTTGTTTTGTCAGCGCATCTTCCCCACCAGGAGCTACTCCCCGTTCTGCACACCTAACAGTTTTTAAATGATGACGGCACTCTATCAAATTGACATGCATTTCATTTCCAACGATCAATACAGGGATGAGTTAAAGCTGTTTTAAAGGTGGGGGGCTGTGGTGATTGAAGCCGTGATGTATGACCATGTTTGAGATGGATGATTATAATGGTGAGTTGAGTGGGCCTTCCCCCTTTCCTCTCCCTCCAAAAGCCCATCCTCAGCACTTCCTGTGGGGCTAATCAGCCTTCTGGGTAATGAAGGAGATTTGTGGGACGAGCCTGAGGGAAAGACAGGAAGTGTATCCTCCACGCATGAATGAAGAGGGATCGGGGTTGGAGGGGGAGGTGGGAGTTTAGAAAAAGAGGACTATCAAAGTAGGAAAAGAGGAGGATAACGAGGTGGAGAAGGAGGGGGGGGGGGGGGGGTTGGGTTTTCATTG
>JAVQIZ010201737.1:0-32716 GCA_036023535.2 Galaxias brevipinnis
ATCATTATACTGTAGAAACAAGACTAGTCATGAACTAGATAGAGGTAAACTACCCACATCATTATACTGTAGAAACAAGACTAGTCATGAACTAGATAGAGGTAAACTACCCACATCATTATACTGTACAAACAAGACTTCCTGAACTAGGGGTAAACGAGTGGTGGACCAAACAGACTCTGCAGGAGGCCGGTTTTATGGAATCCCTCTGAAGCTTCCGCCATAGATAAAGTTTTTTTTTTTGGTCCGGTTCTTTTATGGCCATTCAAGAGTAAAAGTGTGCAGCTTCGTCTACGCTGTAGAGGCCCTTTAAAGTCTATGGCAACCCGAAGTCAAAATAACATCAATCTGACCAATTTTATGACATCCTTAAATCCTCTTCATCTCTAAATGGGTTACGTATCGCTCACGAGCAAAGGCATGTCTTTGAAGTGGCCTGGGTCTAGGTTCTGCTCACCATCGTGCTCTCCCCTGAGCACCCTCTGGCCTTTTGTGACCCCGTGTGTCTAGTGTGTGTGTGCCTTGGAGCTTGGCATGCCGTGTCCTCTGCCAGCCTGCCTCTCCCCTTACCAGCCAGGAGACACTAGCGGAGCACCCAGTTAGACTGTCACCCCCCCCGCCCCACCATCTCCTGCTGCCTGCCCTACTGCTTCTTGACCGGTCACTGTGGCAAAGGTCGTTCTGTCAGCACTTCTCTCTGGGGAAGTGCCCTGAAAGACACGGGCAGTGGGCGCAGTGTTTAGGTAGGGTTTGTGGGTGCTATGGCAGGGCTGAGGGGGTTGAGGTCGGGTCCGCCTCACATAGGAAAGGGCCTAACTCACAGGACGAAAATACTACTGTGGACGTCAATGCATTGTTGCTGGTGCTGAACGGTGCACTGCACAATCTTCACTTACCCCAGCAGGGCGTTACACCTAGAGCGGAAAAACGTCTCTGATTTCATATAAGTGGCCTGTTTCAGTTAAGACAGGCAATGGGACTGTAAAATACTTTAGGTTATGACATATAATCAAGTAGTGGATACTTGTGTATAGGAATTTAGCGTCCTAAACACTACCAAGTGTTTAATGTATAAAGTTATATCACCAAAAGGCCTGTGCCTTAAGCTAGTCAAGTGGCTGGATCCACAAAAAAACACTCAATTGCTCAAGCCTAGAGACACTGAGTAGATGTTATTGCAAATAGCAAAAGAGACTGGAGCCAGGACAAATTAAACGTTGTTCCATATCAATTGTTCTAAACTCATTAAAGGCTCAAATAGCAACATAGTCGTAGAAGAGAGCAAATGTCAGAGGTCGAATGTCAGAGAGAGGGAACAGAGGCAAACTGTCTCTGTCTAATTAGCTCCTCGAAAAAAGCTGATGCCAGAGCAATTAGTAATAGTTCCTTTGACAGTGGATTCACTGGAACCAAATGTGTGTTTATTAAATATGCGCATCGTAATATTGACTAAAATGACTCATTTAAGAAGTTTGTGACCAAGTAGACCATTTGTCTGAAATTCACAGAAGCAAAATACGTTGTGTTCTGATTATGTAAGACCGCGGCAAATGTTTTTGCACCAGATATTTAAAAATAACACAACCTACTTTCCATTCTGCTCAGAAATCTGACGTAGTTTTGGTTGAATACCTCCGGAGGGCGCTAGTATGCTTTGAAACAGACTGGAATGTCACCACGTACCCACACCAACCCAGCAACATTGTATCACTGTAACTTCAAAAAGGGCTAATTTCACAACATAACCACAATGCCACCCGGTCACCGGCATTAAAAATCAAACACATCGATTTATAATATTCCTATGACAACTTATTGACTTGTGACTCAGCAATCTTAATCAACATTGATGGGGATCATGCATGGCTTTTGGATTCAGTGCCATTGCAAAAAACAACACTTTGGCACACGATAGTATTCGTCCCTCATCAACTCTCCCTTTATGTCCTACACACAATTGCAGCATGTCTGCTAATGGCGGGCACCAGCGACATTCCAATGGTGACATATGGGTGATGCTAATTCAAGCGACATGCCTCTCCTCCCCACTGCAGACTGCCTTCCAGCACAGGACCACATAACTCCACACAGTAACCACACAGCAGAGCACAATGGCATCGTCTATGGAACGTGCAGCCGCTGAAAACCAGGACATGGCGACAGAGGATGTGTGTGTGTGTGTGTCTGGGCGCCTGGTGCGTTTCGTGGGGACATGTGGGTTTCAGTTAGTGCCTGGCTTGTGCACGCAATCTTAGGGGGTACGCCTTAATCATTTAACTGTGAGTCTATCTTGCACGTGTACCTAAGTGAGCAAGGTGAGGTCTGCATGGACTTTCCATCCGAGCAAGGGATCCCTTGAAGAGTCCGTTACTCTTACACACTCACACTCCATCTGTGTCACCTATTTTTCACTGGGTTGCTCCTTTACCGTGGCTGCCAATGTTTAAGGGTACACTCCCCTGTGACTCTGGCTGGGGGCGGATGTTTTTGCTACTGCATATGTCTCTGCACGCTCCAGAGAGGAGAACAGACCGCGGTGGGAATCCAGAGGAGTGGAACGGGGAAACGACGAGAGAGCATGTTTTTTTGGGGGGGGGGATGGAGGGGAGAGAGTGTATGGGTTCGCGTGTGAGAGACAGACAAAGAGATGTGGTGAGAGAAGGAGAACGAGAGAGGGGGGGGGATAATGAGAGAGAGAACGGGAGATAGACAGAGAGAGAGAGAGAGAGAGTGAGAGAAAAGAGAGAGAGAGAGAGAGAGAGCGGTGCTGACTGGTAGGGGAATCAGGACTGTTCCCCAGTGTGAGTGAATGTGACAGGCCCGTGCCCAGGAGAGCACTTGTACTGAGCGCACAGTAGAGGCCAGCAGGGCCACCTGTCACACAGATCTGTGACTAAAGAACTCTATTAAACACACCCAAACCTCCGGGTACCACACTCTCTTACACATCCACACCTAGACACGCACAACCATATAAGCATGCAACCATGCACTTACTTATATCTCACATACAGACAACTCCATGCAGATACATGAAACACAAACACCACAGTGAAGGATTCCCGGAAAAAGCTGCAAAAACAATGTGGCACATTACAGATGATGGAACGCCTCATTTTGTATTATTGCAGATATTAACGCCCTCAAAATGCTGGATCGCCACAGAAACAAGACGGCTCCCATATCCCATGATTTACACAGAGAATTACGTGCCAAGTGCCGCCCCGTCTTGGGATAGGCTCCTTAATTCATGGATATGTGACGAGGCAGCCGAGCATGTTTCACTCAGTCCACACTCCCCCTCCGCCATATGACAATTATCAAGATAGATCTGGGCCTCGACGCAGGCACGGCGTGGAATGCAAAGTGTATTTGAACAGATAAGAGGGGCTACGGCGTTGAAATAAAGATGAAATGTATTTCCAAAAGCGGTGTCTATCACAGTTGAGACGAAGCGCACACGGCAGGCATGGCCGCGCCTTTATCGGGCCTGAGTTATGCTCCCCGGCAACTTCCCCTCTCCCTTTTATTGTCTAAAATAATTACCTGTCAAACACTGTTTATACATAATATAGGTTACTTAATGGGCAGAGATACCCTTCCAGAATGGAATCGCCAGAGGAATTTTCCACACTGTCACTCTGTTTCGCTCAAAAAATAATCACGTTTGACACCGCCGCATCCTCCAGAAAAAGCCCAACACGTTAGGCTGTCAGGCCCCTTTCGCTTGGCTCTCGTCCTTGAAGCCTTTTGTCATTTACAGACTTCCTATTTTCTCCCCGGGAGAAACGGGCGCGGTACGGCGTTTTTTTCAAATGGCCGCCGGAATAATAAGGACCATGAAATCCGGCATGATCGTCCCTGCCACTCAAAGTGCTTACTTCACCCACTTACCTCTCGGCATGCCCCTTCTTGGCACCCCCGCCCCCACCCAATCGGCTGCCTCTCACGTGGCCACTGCCAGGTGATCCAGGTAGAGAAACACAGTGGTACAGGTGGAGGCACGGACCACATCCCATTAGTGAACGTGCCAGAGTCCAGTCGCTCTGGAAATAAACCCGTCTCTGCATGCTCCGTGAGCACAGACTACGGCAAGTGCATGGTGCAGACAATAGTAGAAATGTGTAGACTCATTTGCAGGCGTAGAATTTCCAGCTAAAGTCACGGCAGCAGAGCGTGCTTGTATGGCGGCACGTCCATTGAATTTGATAAAGCTGTAAAACGCAGGCGGCGTAAAAACTTTGCAGGGTGGAGAGCCTCTCGCATTTCGCTTGGAAACATTCAAGAACAGTCATTTGCAGTGAAAGTCACTAGCTGTGAAGAGAGGCGGGGGGAGTGTATGTGCGACTGTCTCTCTCTCTCTGCGTGTGTGTGTATGGGGGGGATGGACCAAGGGCGGACATGGCTGTGACTTTGACTGGGTTCCTAGCCCCCTGGCTGCCTGGCTTGCTCCAGAACGGCACCAGGGGTTAGAACAGGGAAATGACATCCATGCCCTGCTCTAAACATAGCACAAAGCGCGAGGTCAGAGCAAAAGGATCCACAATAAACACCACGTTCACCACGTTAAGAAGCACACTGCCTCTGCTCCTTTGTGACATATACTGTATGTGTATGCATATATTGAGGCAGCTATACAAAGGCTGACATCCTTGCCGAGCTGCAGGAAATCACATATTGTAGAGATGAAGATCATTCATTCCAAGGTCACGCCTCTTTTTTTTCCTTTTCCCTTTTGCTTGACAACAATATCATGGAAAGCATGTTCAGGACCTGGCAGGCATGCTTAAGCATGCCATGGATGTCATGGAGCTTCAGAATCCCCCCCCCCCCCACACACACACACACACCCCACCCACCCGTTGAGAGGCTTGGTTGATGAACAGGTAGCTAGTCGTCCTTCCTAGAGAGTTGAACACTCCACCAGGGTGAAGACTACTTAAAAGCATTGTTCCGTATTTAAGTGGTGACGAAAAAAAAAAGAAAAAAAGAGTCGTTTTAATTAGCAGGTGTTAGCCACACCTCTGCCCCCCTCACTTCCTGAAAGGGGATTACACCCTTTCTTTTTCACCTTCTGACTTCCAGAGCAACGCACGACAAACCCATTAGACGTTATAATTGTTTTTGGTTTCTTGTTCACACCAGATATGCATTTCTTATTAATTTAAGCTAATTACATGTGTTTTGGCACGTGCGCAAAAGAGTAAGCACAACGTGTCTACAATTTGCACAATAACTACATGCGCATGGCTTGCTGATGAAAACTGACGACTTCATTGTCAGTGAAATTATCATACTTTTCACAGCCGCTAAATATTCTTTCATCGTGTAAGAGCTATCACATGCAAAAGGAGGCATTCAATTATCGAAATCTGTCAGACATACACGTGGATTATATAGATATCTATGACATGGAATGTTTCTGATGTCTGCTAGGCTGACACATTTTCTGTTCACATTGACTTGACATCACAGGAGGGCTATCTCATATAAACTTTGCTTTCTGCCCTCCCGCTTCAACAAAATGTGTTCTCTTGCACCTTTTTTGTATATATTCATTTTGTATTAGTTGAGTAAATAACCCTCCCCCCTAAAAAAAAACATAGAAATATTTAAAAATGGACATGCAAATTAAATTTTTCTGTGTACATGTTACACATTGGTTAACAATGGTTACAGTAACTGTGTACATACAAATGAGCATATCCTTTTTTGGTGTACTACAGTATTGTACAGTATTAACCTTTACCTACTGTTAAAATCTGTATCTAAAGCTCAGCGTGATGCACAATAACATTCAGCTAGAAAGACATGTCATTCTTGTACAGTAAGCAGTCAGTGTCAACAACAAAGTAAAAGAAAACAGAAATTTGTATGTGAGAAATATTTCAAGAGTTGACTGCCATGGTGAAAAACAAGTGTTTTTTGACTGGTACACGATAAACTTTAGTGGCATTGGCCAATTTACGGACACAATAACTTTTTTTGGATCATGAATTAAATGTTTTGGGTGAGTTACTACATTTTGCAGACATGCAATGGAGTTGTAATGCCTCATGAAACAGTTGTGGCAATTGCAGTTGCAGTCTAGAGAATGTTAAGACTGTTTCAAAAGATTAACCAAATCGATAAAGATAAACTGCTATAGGGAGGTGAAATGCCCTTTGGCAATGTTCAGAGGCAACTCCGAACACAAAACAGTCTGAACTCCGGCTACCAATACTAACTGAAAGCTGAGTGTATGAATGGCGGCCTAATGGAGAACGTCTGCGGTCGAATATGGATGTGGCCTCTCATTTTGTTTGACCTTTCGTCAGAGGACTCCCACGGCGTGTGTGCAGATAACAGCAAAATCAATGGGCATCATGTTGCTCGGTGTCTTGTGCATGCCCACAGACTAAGTGCACTTCCTAATCACACATTTACACAATCCATTCTGTCTCTGGAAGCATTCATTGTACATCACCGTACTTCCAATGAAGCGTTCAGGAGAAGTCAATGAGATAAATTAAAACCGGCAAAAGATGTGTAAAAGATATGTTTTATATATATTTATAGAGAGAGATAGAGATAAATTGAGAAAGACAGACAGACAGACAGATCATAAAATCGATAAGCGGTGCTGATATCTTTAACAATGCTAGCACATCTCAAAACCTCATGGATCATCTTAAAGAGGCATGAACCAACTGTGCTTAGAGCTAAATGTTTGATGGCTCTCAAGTCCCTGTTGGCCTGGCACAGCTCAGAGCTGGAGCCGGTGAAAATGCTGCTGCTCCCAGAATAACAATTACTAATGGTGGATTGACTACCCTACTCTATTATAGAAGACTGCTACATTTCTCGTTAAAGTACAACCATACCTTTTGGACATAAACCATTCAGTTACATTGTCATCAGCTTTTGTTCCAACTGTTAACCAAATGTTCACATATTTGGTGACAGTACAAAATAAAAATAACTGTGAGAATCCAATAAAAGTCATTGGAAGTTTAACATTATGTGCGTGCTTAACAAAAGCCCTTGGTTCCTTGTTTCCTCCCTCGTATCAAAGTTTAAAATGGCCGCCTCTCAATACTGGAGTTTGCTCCTCTTCCCCTGGCGTCTGGCTTGCTTTAAACCTATCACATCTGAACAATGTTCATCCTTTGATGCGACCACATTAACGTCATTAACATAAATTTTGCACAAAGAAGACTTCGTAACCTCACTTCGGGGAGGCGGGTATAATATATTTCCCCCTTTCTGAACAAGAATGAACATAACAAAATTAGTGTAGAGAGGACTAGTTAATCCATGAGACTCAAACTAATGCACAATGAAGTGACATGGTCCGCCTATACAATATATTGTGTAAAGATACACAGTATTGCGTTATCAGCTCACAAACCTTTCTTAAACTATGTGTTCGTGACAGCTAACCTTGAGAAGATATATGCTCACAGACAGAAATGCAACGTGTAACATATTCCTGTCAATATTTTACGGAACCACACCCATGGGGAGCAGTGCCTGAGATCGTTCTGGTGGAAACATGGTGTGCGTTCATTTCTGGGAAGTCTCAGTTCCTGTCTCCTCTCCTTTCACTTGATTATTTTTCAAATGATGTCAAAACAAATCTCCTTGTTATACATTTAAAATAAACATATTGTCAAATATACATATAAAGGTTGTCCGACATCCAGCATTTTTTTCTTTTCAGAGCCGAAAAAAAAAAACGAAAACCGAAATATAATTAACTGCAAGGAGCACTGGGCCAGGGTTGGAGACACTGTATCGGTTTCCCAAACTGGACTCAAAAATTCAATATTTTTTTCTTAAGGGATATTCACTAAGACAGAGAAACGGAGGAGATAAAGAGACAGTCTGAGAGATGGATTGAGTCAAAAGACCATAGAGATCTCCACGGGTTTCATGCGACGTGTTTCATGTAACGTGTGCAGTTCGATCCATCTCTGGGCCGAGCAAGTCCTCCATCATGATCAAAAGGGCCCTGTTGCACACTTCTTCACTCACACTGTCTGTCAAGGTGGGGCTCAATCCAGAGAATCCCTCCATTTTGATGAACAGGAGAAATCAAAGCACTAATCTGAGCTGCGCCGCTCAGGAGCCCTCTACATTCCGTGTCTGACCTATCTGATCACAGCAGGGTAGGCATCGAATGCTGCTGGCCAAAAATGTATCTCTATTTGATTTGGTTCAATTATTTTTGTATCAGTCCTCTAGGATTGTACAGTACGTCAGGTGGCATCTAGTATGGTAGACATTTAAGATAACGCTACAATAGAGAGCATGTGAGTGTTAAAGTTTGCTGGGAAAACAGTCGGTAATACTCTAAACTTTCCCTCACAAGCATGCAGTAAAAACGTGGAAAGTTTTGATGTTCACAACTTCAGAGTATGTTTGTACCTTTTGGAACCACCAAAGGAAAGGTTCTTCCCCTTTAGGGTGCACTGAATACCAATAACAATGGCAGGGTGACGTGTTAATTGGTGTCAGGTGCTTTTGCACTCTGCCCCACACACTGTTTGGTGACGACATTTCATTTGCAAGTCCGCGTTTGTTTCTCGCCCAAAATAACAGGAAGACATCATCTAATCAGTGCCCTTTACTCAATACGCTGTGGAGCAACTTCAAACGTGTTTTGGAGGAATCACACTGCATTAGGGTACACCTTGTCTAGTCTACTTAAACACCCGAATAAACACATTGTTATGTGGAGTATAGCAACACATGTTTCTGTTCAACTCAGTAAGGTTCTGTATGTCTGTGCTGCATATGCATCTTAATTGTGGTTTTGCTATATGCTCCATGTATTGATGTCATTAGCAGTTTGCATTTGCAGCAATTAAATTTTTACACTGTCTGGCATTTTCCTTAAAAGCTTCAATCTTCCTCATATAAATTACCATACAACGCTGGACTGACATTCCAGAAAATAATGGATTTAGAATACATAAAGTCGAATGATTGATTGTGCAGATGGCTGTCCATCTCAGTGAATTTTTTTGTATAACTTATCTGAAGTGCCTGACATTACCGCTTTCCCTCAGAAGACATCCAGGACATCAAGGTACAAGACGAACTAGCACTGCTTATTGAAGAAGACAGCTCACGTTAAACTTCATTTTCCAGAGCCTTAGTCACGATGTCAGGACGTATGAAAAAGCAGGCATTTTCCTCCAAAGCCAGAAATGTGTTAGAACCACTTCATGAAATCGGATTCTTTCAACTCAAACATGCCTTACAGTAAAGTACTATGATTGTCAGATGGACTGGGATGCTGTGATAGGATTTAAGGGAAATCCCATTTTCATCCTTCCATATCTACAAACTGTTATATGTCAGTGTGATCAAACCGAATAGCAAGTCCAGTTGCATGTTGATGGGTTCTGCTTATTTAGGTGAAGTCATAAGATGATATTGTGTGTTATTAGCATTCCAACTATTGTTTAAAAGCAGAGACTTGGATTGTGTTTTTTAATGCAAACATCTTTCTGGACTCTGCAAAATGTAATTGAAAATGTTCCTTAGAGAATGGCCAGTGGACTATTATGGAGCTTATGGTTAATAAACACTGTTTATTTCATATTTGTTTATAATAAATCAATAACCTTAATCTGTATGGACAAATCCATAGTTTGGTTTACATAACAGGACAGCAACATGTAAAACAATTGAATGCAACAGACTCATGATAAAAAGTCAGAACCTTTAGTAACATTTTTGACCCGTCCACAGTGCATCATCCTTTTGGCTACCATGTTTCCAGGAAAAATCTAAATACTGGCAAAGCAGAATTGTACTGAGATGTAAGGCTCAAAAAGGTCAGTATCCTTGGGCAACAACTGTACAGAATTTCTTTCTGTCCACTGTGCGCGGTATGTCAGGGAGAATATGATATTCAGCTCTGAAAACCCCAACAGAACTGAAAAACTTCAAAACAGGTCTCTAGCTGACACACTTTAGATTCAAGGCAGGGGTGTACGCAATAAAGCCTGTCACGGAAAAGGGCAAACCCCTGACGTTATTTTTGTTCTCTGTCAGCGACAGTCAACTCAGTGGCCAGCGTTGGCTGTTAGGCGTTCAGAGGCTGTGCAGCAAGGGACCACATTCTCTATGTGTCACTCTTTACCTCTGCCTGGCACTTTGACGGACATGTGAAAACAGACGATCGCTGTAAAATATTTGGGCTTCTACTTACCCACGGTTCCTTTTAGCAAAAATATCCACACTATTTCCCCCGGATTTAATACACCTTGATATATTCTTTCTTTTGGGTGCACATTCATGTCCACCAACATTTACAGTTGTAGGGCCTACAGTGTACTGTACATAATTTATGTTAACAGCAAAGCACATAATTGGTATGCATAGTTCAATTCTTTGGCCTTTTAAACATATTTAAGATGACTGGTTCCTGGTCAAAGGAGCCCTAAAGATGAACTTTGTCAGAAATGCAGAGTTCAGAGATAGGCCGTCCGTGAGGTTGGTCGTCCTGGGGCCTGGAGGCAGTCAGGGAACGCTGATTAACGCGGCGATGCCGCTGAACACCACGTCAAAACAGACGGACAGAGAAAATAAACGCCGGCGCAGAATCAACAAACAGCTGTCGGCCGCGTCGTCGCCGCTTGACAGGAGCAGCCGCAGTGAGAGCAGCAGTGCGAGGCAGACGTGGGATATGGCGGCGGATGGGTGACAGTGGGACTGCCTAAACCCAGTCCACGACAAGATGTGACACTGCCAGCTTTCATGACAGGACGTCGTCGATGCGCTGTGTGGAAAATGACGGAAATACACACATTTAGGACGGGAATTAAAGCGACAGTTTATTGTATTTCAGCGGAAAGTGCTCAGAGATGCACAAACAAAGTTGTCTACTGTATCAGACAACAGCAGAACTACAGCTTTATGAGAGTCTGGCATCCCCTGAGAGACCACCACTTCTTACTGTGATGAATTTCAAGCCTCTGCCCCACTGTAGGATTCAAGTAACTGTTTAAAAATACCTGTGTATTTATGGTCTGGTCATTTATCCTTATTATCACATTTATTGACTGGTGTCTGCAAGTGAATTAAAACTATCAGAAAATAAGAAAGGTTACGGTAAAAAAATATCTGTAAAATGTTTTTCTCACTTTTCAATTTCAACTGTATTGACCCAGGCATGGAATATCAATTATTCTCTATTGATGTAAAAGTAACAGATGTCAAGGTTTGAGGGGTTTGGGCATATTTATGTAGCTGTTTTGGGCTGATTCTACCGGTCCAATCACATCTGGAATCCCAATCATCCATTTTCCCTACAAAAGATGAGATTTTCAGTGATGCCACAGCAGGTGGTTGTCACCAAGCTATCTGGAATGCAATCAACTAGGAAGCGTAACCAAAAACTTAAATAATAAACAAACTGAAAAAGCAACAATAACTATTCATGGGACTTGTATTGCTGCAAAATAAACTCCTTGGGAGTTGAACAATGCAAAGAATAAATGCAAGCACCAACTATCAGGACTCCAGAGCTGATG
The DNA here is from genome assembly GCA_036023535.2 of Galaxias brevipinnis. Lineage (NCBI taxonomy): Eukaryota > Metazoa > Chordata > Actinopteri > Galaxiiformes > Galaxiidae > Galaxias > Galaxias brevipinnis. The sequence goes on from JAVQIZ010201737.1 coordinate 11,529, forward strand.
TTGTCTTCATAATGAAACAACACGCACACAGTACTCAAGCATTCCCCTGAGAGTGGACGAGTTCCATATACAGCGTGCGATCGGCTAACACAGACACCGGGCTTGAAACCGCCAGCAATCCTGTTTTCATTTTGTATGCTAATGAAAATGTATGAGCGAAGAGGCCCGGTCATTGACAATAAGCTCATTGATTGTGTAGGATTTCATTAAGCTGAGAAAAGAAGGGCATCTTTCAGTGTCCAGATAGACAGACTCTCCCAGTTCTAACGGCAGAGAGGACGGCGGACTCCTCAGATGACACGTGGCAGCAGTCTGCCAGTCTTTCAGGCCGCGAGGGGTAGCCAGGCCACTGATTACTTCTGCCCCATCCTCCCTCTTTTGGGAATAGCACAATGTATTCGTTCTCTCTCCATCACTGTCATGGATCTTCCTGAATTTGACAGCTCAAGTCAATTGCCCTTGACTAATGGCTTGGTTCTCCATGCAGAGCAATGTGCACCCGGTTGGGAGAGATAGACACCGACAGTCTTGCCATTAAGATCTGTTTATTTATATCTAAATATAAATGTATGTATGCATCTCTCTCTTATAAAGGTTCAGAATAGTAGTGACAGTCAGAATGTATCTGATCCCAGTGGTTTTGAGAAAAATACATTGTCATGATAGCCCTCACAGAGCATTGCATGTTTCAGAATATTTTGGTTCTGGCTTTTGTTAGAAGAAAATGGTTTGCCTTACATTTTCACCAATACGTGACCTTAGAGGAGCAAATGCCCCTCTTTCTCTGGTCACAAAGAAAACCGATGTTTTGGTATGACTGGGAGCCAGACCTGATCTCAAGAATGTTACAACGTGATGGTTTACATGCAAGTTTATGTAATGATTGTATTGCATGAGATGAGAGGTTCGATGGTCCAGGGGAATCGGCAGGAAAGCCAAATTACATTACAATCATTTAATCCAAAGGGATTTACAAACAAAGTGTTCTCAACAAGAGAAGGTAAAAAAGAACACAAGTCAGCTTGACAAAGTAAGTCCATCCCTGACCTAATCACCTAGATGAGAGCCAAGCAAGTGTTTTAATAACCAGGATACAAAACCAAAACCATCGCAAACCTACAACATGCAATTTGTGTTCTAACATGCCGTTATCAAATAGGATCCATTCTGTAACTCAAAGACTCCCTCTCCAGTGAGTGCGATATGTTGGCTTTGACAGCAGCAAAGTGTTCTTCGTCCATGAACAAAATATTCACCTGTGATGCTTTTTATATTAGACACATAAGACAATGCACTCCCCTTTTGAACTTGCTGTCAGGTCAGGAGGGTGACTTAATGATCTGGGCTGATTTCAACATCCCTTGTGTGCATCTGACGGAACGCCTACGAACGAGTCAGAGAACATTAGCAGAGCGCCACTCCAGACAAATAGCGATCAATGGCTTGCCTACGGAGAGCTGATTCGCTGGGGTCCTTCCCATGATGTTCACCACGACTAATTAATGTGCCAATCTCTGAGTGGCAGGGGGCCGCATCGACCTAATCTGCCTCTTTAGCTCCCACTGGCTCCACACTTCAGCTGTCAGAGGCAACAGAAACGAAGCCTTTCAGTTTGATGGCACTGCTGAGACAGCAGTGCAGAGATTGAAGGCCATATAAAGAGAGAGAGAGGCATTGCAGTAGTTGGGACTTATCATTCACCGCCATGTCAAAACTTAAATCCATTTCATTATTTATTCAAAGCTGCCAGGAATTGAATGATTGTGGAAGGCAACCTAAGGTCTTAAATATGTTGCTGGGAAAAGAGGAAATACATTTGAAATGAGTGTGTGCATTAGGAAGGCTTATCTTTAAAGAGTCCTACCAGAACAAAATGAAAAAGAGAGAAAAACTATGTAGGTGGTTACATATTTTAGGCTTAGAAAAAAAACATGACAAATCTTTCTCTTATCATTAGGCAAATAAATTGACACAATTACGTTTGAGACATTTCAATCTTAAAAATGAAAGTCGAACACAATCACGGCACATTTCAATTATGTTTTAATGCACTGAAACAGAAACACGCTCACAGATCAAGCAGAAAACATTTATCCCTGATAACAACGCACCAAATTGAATTTTAAAAGGTTGTATATTAACACAAAATCGGTGCTTATTATTTGGGAATTGTATCTCCGGTAATAAAGTGGTACACTGCGTCTGATTTGAGCTGCCTTCTCTGTTGACACTGTTCTCCTCTCCTCTGAAATATGCTGAATCCAATTCCACCAAATGTCATGATACATCTCAAGCCTGCAAAACCCACCCTTTCCCCAAAGCTGTCTGCAAGTAAACTTTCATGACTTCTCGTCCCCGAATAGCTTGAAATAAGCAGCGTGGTGAAAGAGAAGACATCGGCTTGGAGCCGAGTGAGTTCTCAAAGTAATGAAAGGAGTAATACAATAAAAGGAAACATGTTTTGAACAAGTTAGCAAGTGTGTAAAACGTGTGGGGAGGGAGGGGGTTTAATGAATCATAAGTCAACCCTGGGAGGAAGTTTGAAGGCTGATATAAAGTCTCTCTCTGAGGAAGATAAGTGGAGCCTCTCCTGACTGATGGGATTTTCTCCTATGCCCTATTTCGTCTCCTTTTAGTGCTCTGATTACCATCTCCCACAGATGATCTCTCTCTCTCTCTCTCTCTCTCTCTCGCTCTCTCTCACTCTCAAAATGGATATTCCATTATTCAAGACTTTAATTTCTGGCCTTAGGAAGATCATCTCCAACCAGGAGAAAAGACCATGTTTGACCCAAGCTATTGCTAGTCAGCCAGTTGAGATATCAAGACAGGCATGGATTTTATACCACATATAGGAGAATGTAAGGACAGTTTCCCTCTCCATATTCTCCCTTTTCAAATCACAGTCCTTGTCAAAACCATCGACCTCCATGTGCCCTATTAATAACGGAATAATGAGGTCATCGATTGCCCCACACCGTACCTCTGTTAATTACTCCCCCCCCACACTTTGTCAGGGAGAGAATATGATCGGATGTGCCACACAAGCATATTGGAGCGGAGGAAGGGGGCCGCTCGTCGATTCTTAAAGGAACTCAGGCTTGCCGGATGAAATCTTTGGGGGAATAAAGAGAGACTTAATGAGCTCAACAGCCTTTGAGTTGCCTGGAGACGGCGACAGGGTTATAAAGCATTAAGGAGTGGAATCAAGGCCCCCTGGAATAAAAAAAGAGAGAGCGAGAGAGAGAGGGAGAGAAGGAGAAAGAGAGCTCTTTGCTAAGCTGCCAGCGGTGACGGCATACTTGAGTAGAGTGCGGTGGACTGGATTGGAAAGAGAGCCTGGATTAGGGATCAATACAGGGAGCATAATCGGCAACCCCTGGGCCATTGACATTTGGACAAAAGCCACATTTAATGACACATCCGGAACTGGATTCTTTGGGGAGAGAATTCCCTTCGCCGCCTGTTAAGGAAGTTGATGTTGTCAGGCTAGGGGGACGTGAAGATGACATTTAAAAAAAGCACCACAGAGTATTTCCTTTCTTAATTATGGAGTTAATCATCGCCGCATCGAAAAGTTGTTGTGTTAGGTCATATTTTCATCGCAAATCTCTCTGACAGCAACACACACACACACTCAAACACACACACAATCGCTTGTGGGCATCCGTTGTTATTGAACATAGCGTCACTTCCGGGGGCAGCCCTGGGGAGCCCAATCTTGAAACTGCATGTTCTACCAGTGGCAGAATTGGGGGATTTTTTACTATGATTATTCTATTGTTGTGCGTAAGCAGCGCCTCTGCTACTGACGGATCTCATTCCTCTGGCTGGTGCTTGGTGTAGCAGATGGAGCTCCACAGCGACTCATCAACTACTGGCTCTCCTGCTCTCATCGACTACTCTTCTGGCTCCCCTGCTTTGATAGCACAGCTGTGGAGCCCACTCGAGGTGTCCCTCAAATAAGACCTCCGTCCTCCAGGCCTCCTTCGGCCGTCGTGAGGGAGACCATCAGTGTGGCCTTGGTGCGGCAGACGCTGATCTGGCACATGGCATCGACATGCTGCTAAAGGTAGCAGAAATGCTTGACGACTGACACACAGACACTCCTTCATCTTAATACAAGCACACATGCACCCTTGCTCTCAGTATCTCCACTAAATGACTGCTTGCATGGAAGGCACCTGTACCCCTGTGGTCTCATCTGGACTCTGGCCACCCAGGGCTCCTTTGTCGATGCCACTTCCTTTTTTTCCCCTGTTCTCTCTTTTCCTCCACCTCTATCTCTGCGGATGATAACCTGCCTAACCCCCAGTCGGAGGAGCGAGGCGGGGGGGGGGGAGAGAGAGAGACTCAGGGGACCGTCTCAAGTCAGGTGTGTCCCCACTGGCTAGTCCTCGCAGTGCCACTGCGCTATTCCCCCTGCTTTTAATGAGCCACCTAATCACACATTCTTCGAACACATGTTGGCATCATTACCTGCCGTGTCTCGGCTCCAGGGATCAGCCCAGCTACTGATAAGAGTCTTAAGGCAAAATTAAGACCATAACCCCTACGGATGGACGCATCTTGGCTGCTTTGTGGACTTCCTTCGAGAATGGTTTCTTTGAGCATCTTGGGCTTTAGAAAATGTCTAACATAGCGAATCCCAGAGGCCACTAACAAACGTAGGTGAAAGAGATGTTGTCAAAGGTATTGTTCCAGCGTTCATAACGGGATCTTTCATTTGGGCTAATATTATTCAGTTTGCTACACCCTCTATGTATTATCAGCCTGTTGGTTTAGATGGTTGTTTTGAATGAGTCTGGTTAAAAAGGTATATGGTACTTTAACGCATTCTGCTCATTGCCAAGTGCAGTGTGTTGAAATGGTTATTTTGGTAAAGTTGTTATGGTAGATTTATGTTTTGCCAGAGGTACAGCTATTCTTAAATACGCTTGGTTTTGCTTAGCTATTGTATTTGAGAATATTTTCCAATCCGTAGCCAACTCTGACCATATTGGGTAAATAAAACCAGTAAATAAGCATCTGGAAGAACCTCGAGGGAATTTTGTGTCTAGTCTCTCATGGCAGAAAACAAGGGAGGGAATGTGATGGACATCTATGCGGAAGGCAATTGAAATGTCAAGGTGCTCTCTTACATAATTCTCCCGTCGGTCTCGGAGGCTGTGGCCTGTAATGGGCTCTTTACAGAGACGTGTTAAATTCATTATGAAAAGGGAGAGCAAGGCACACAGCAAGGGGCGGTTGCTGGCGCCACAGGGAGGGGACGGGGGGGGGTGGCGTCAGGGGTTGGCGTCAGGGATTTTTATTAGGAAATACCTAGGGTTTTTATACGTTTTCAGACATCTGATTTGGCTGGGAACTCACACAGATGTGTCATCTCGCAGAGACTGCTGCTTCACTGGCGTTTGGATTCGTAATGGGCATATTAATTTCCGCTTGTTGAGAAGACTTTGGTGTGGTACATCTGGCCCATCTTCGCTGTATGAACTTGGCCTGTTCTGCATGTACGTTCCATTGGGAATGGTCTGTGTTTCTCCATGGGGCTATTGAGACACACTGACAGAGAGAACCAATTTAGCCGGTTAATGTCTACCTCGAAAATAGGAATACCATCTGACTCCAGCAAATGTAACACGTTTTATGAAACACCCACATTCTAGCACTGCATATATACAACAGCATGGGACACTTCCTCAGCCGCTGTATAAATTATCACACTTCAAGATCAGTTACTGATAGCATGGTTCATGGTGGACAAGTGTGTGCAACATAAAGTTTGACAACCAGTCATGCAGTCCCTGGTTCAATGACAAACCTTGTACAGCTCAGCATTGCTACTTCTTCAACTCAGTGGTTTCAGAGATAGACAAACAAACAAACACACACACACATAAACAAACACACACACACACACACACACACACACACACACACACACACACACAATAGCAGTAAACTAGCACTGGGTCACAGCTCTCAGCAATGATGAGCTCGGTCTGTATATATATACTTTCATAACAAATGTTTTTACAGACTTGGAGAGATTCAATTTAGATTGAATTCACTACTATGATTTGAATAGAGTTTCATTTAAATATCATGCTCACTGTCAAACTATTAAAACATTCAACTGAACAGTAACATAATTTAAATTCATCACATGCATATTGTAATGTACCATTAATTAAATTAAGAGCAATCCTGTGCTTATTTTTTACCTGATCTTTGTTGTTTTTCTGCGCATTTTCAAACTGCATTTTTTTCTAGGGATTTGTGTCAAGCAGAGGTGAACAAGGAGCGATGTCACTGTCACACGCGCCTCTTTAATGTAACAGCGCTGTCATCCCCCTGTTCTAATGAACACGTGTAGAGCTGGAGCAGCAATGTGTTCTGACACTCCTCCGCACGCAGGTAGAGCCTCCACTCGGCATCGACACACAAACAAAATACCCAGCCCGAAACCCCGGCTGATGAAAAGCAAGGAAACGACAGGTTTCGGGGAAGTGTGGGAGGCGAGTCGAGATGTTTGCAGAGAAGAGGCTCAAAGTGACGTAAATATGAGTCTCTGGAGAATCCATTAGCAGGTGCTATCTTCACAAGTGTTGGAGAGCAGTGTTTTAGCAACAGAGTATTACAGCGCTGCATCGAGGACTGTCCCGAATGTAAGTCGATTGGTGCATAATGTGCTCCTTCTCTGATTAAAGACAAACAAGACCTTTAAGAAGAATGTGTACTTAATAGAGAGAAGAACTTTATTTGCACATTTCTGTTATTTGACCTCAACATTTGTTCTGGTTCTGCAAGTATTTTGGTTATTTTCAGCAGAACTACCATTAATACAATTTCACAAAAATCCCCCCTATTTGCTATGTAACATTGAAGATTCAGAGTCCAAACTCTGTCTCATCTGGCCTGAGAACACCTTCAAATGACCGATTACTTAACCACGGCGGCACCTGCTCCAGCCAGATGGCAGAGTTCATCAGGTTTCACTTGAACAAAGTAGAAGTGCAGTGCAGTAACTTTGGATTGAAAGGATCTACTGCATGGACATTTGAAGATGAGAGACATGAAAGAGAATCTAAAAACGTCATTCATTTGATATGGTTGGATAGATACATGGGACACATTCCATAAAGTGAATAGAATTGCAGGTTTGAGTTGATTCCCTGTATTACTGGAGTGTGGTTGCCATCTTTCAACACCCAAGTCTTAAATCTTGCTCCTATAGGCCTGGACAAAAATAGCAATGCGACACTGCGTCGATGAAAGCCATTGGTCAGAATCCTAATTCACTCTCGAAGAACACCTCCGATGATAAATGGGACCCTCCAAGGATAGACCCTCACAAATAGATAATTGCAATATCCACCCGGTTTGCTTTTTCAAGCAAACACAGAAAAGCCGGGGCTAAATTGAAGCACTTGAAGTTGATGTGTTGGTACAGAATGTCAAACGAGACATCATTGCTCTGATTGTTATTGCGTTCTTTGTAGAGGTAGGGGGAAAAAAAGAGATCTTTCTGTGCCTCCGGCAGGCAGGTATAACTCAATGCTTCTTTTTTTCCCCAGAAGTGAATTTAATTTGAGGGCAGAAAAGTACATTCAACCAGCTTTCCCTCGTTCAATCTTTGGCACACAAAAATAGTCCGTGGACCATTCAATTTCCAGTTAGTATCTTCGAGCAGATCCATCATCGCGAACATGTGCAACTGCTTATAATAAATTAGAGCGTGGAACTTTCAAATGGGCAAGGATGTAGCCCACCCTATTTGTAAACTGCCATTGGAACCTGTGTAATGGCTTAAAGGGACGTGAATATAATCTGGAGAATCCATTTGCCGGGGCTGCTATCTTCAAGTGTCGAAGAGCAGTGGATACGTTTTTGCAACAAAGTAATTACAGAGCTGTGAGTGACGGTCAAAGGTCAAAGGTAATGGATCAATACGAGGCCAGTTGAGTAAAAGATGAATTTACCCAACTATGCTTTTTTTTGTACTGTAAAATGTTGGAGCCAAACTTCTTATTTTGCTTCCTTCAGCCTTAAGAAATCAACACTCGGTCGAAAAGACAAGAGACAGTTATTTTAATCATTTAATTCTATCCGGCAGGGACCACATCTTCCCTTCTGTTTGTGGCTGTTGCTATAATTTACAAAAGGTCCTGTTCAACCCCCTAAAAACGTCACGTCTAATCAGCATTTGATGTCACGACAGGGAGGTAGGCCAGTGCTTACCGAAGACAAACCCGAGACGGCCCTGGGTCCTCCAAAAACAAAACGATCCCAAGGCCTGTGCTCGCCAGACATAGAGTGACTGACAATCTGTCCCGGTGCCTTGTTTCACGCGAAACAGCCTCTTCCTGACGGGACCCACAGTGACAGCCATGTTGCATAATGGTTAAGCCTACAGAGGAGACTTCAGTCCTTTTATACCGTATAGCATTATGCTAATTCGCCATGTTGGAAGAATCAAGCCTTCGGAGGAGGGAATGACTCACAGAGCGCCTGTGTATGTCCTTTTCCAAGCCATCGTTTGGGCTCCAGCTGCATTAATGTCTGAGCATACATAATCACGTCCGATTCATAACTAATGAGCATGGATGTGTTCCAGAGAGCGCCATGGCGTGTGACTGGCCAGTAGCCGTGGTAGTGCTCATCAAAAGCCCCTTCAAGCACTTTACACGAGACAAGTAAGAGGAGGATTAGGACAATTACCACATTAGATGGCGGAGTACATGTTGAAAGACAACCACAGCTAATAGAGCTAATCAGACAAGGCTGCAAAATGTGCACAAATGTGGCTGTTGAATAAAAGACCGATATTGTTTGGTCCACACTGTTTTACGAAATAGAAATGAAATGGAGCCTGGTAATTCACAAGCTCCCTCCTTTCGCCTTTTGTTCTCTTTTTCATTCTTTCTCGTTTTTTGTTTTCGCCATCACTTTTCTTTGAGATTTCTATTGCGAGTTTCTCAGCAGCACTTGAGAGAGTCAAGCCATCAGCGCCCTGACAGTCGCCTCATTTGTTTAGACCACCGTCCCATTTGTCACAATGGGCTGAGACAGCTCAACATCTGCATGTATGGCCATAAAGGCTGCACAACTGGGAGTCGACCGAGACAGAAACCCCTCTTCACATCGAAAGGGACAACACTGTGCCAATTCTTGATGTTCTTGTGTCCCTGAACATATGTCCCGTTTAGACAGTGAAAACGTTCATGAGTCGGCTGTGTCTCCCAACGAATGGAGTTTGAAAGAGAAGTCAATAATAATGAAACAGAAGTCAACAACAAATTTTGAAATAGGACTAGTAAGACATAAGATGGGTCCTGGGAGATGTGAGGTTGGTCAAGGGAGATGCTAGGCTATGGTCACACCGCATGCAAAAGTGGCCGAAATCCGATTATCTTTGCTCGTTTGAGACTCAGGTCTGTTTTCCTCATAACAGTGTGAACAGCACAAATCACATGGCATCCAATCTTTTCAATACGAATTTGGGGCGCTTCTATATGTGGTACTAAATCGGATACAGGTCTAATTTTTTGCAATGCGACCTCAGTCTGAAGAGTCAATTTGGAATCCATGCGACTTTTACGTCTCTCTAGATTTAGCGTTCTGCGTTTGACATCTTTTATCATTGTTCTTTTGTGCATGCAGGTCAGTTCAGGACCGTGACCAGCTCAGTGGAGTCTGATATTGGCCACATTTAAAACTAATAGTGTGAACAGCTAAACAAAAACATCGGATCTGAGCATAAATCCGAATTGAGCATTAAGGCCTGCGGTGTGACCGTAGCCTTAGATGCGGCCAGTCACATGTGAGGTTGGTCCATGGAGGTGTTGGATGCGACCAGTCAAGTGAGGTTGGCCCATGGAGATGTTAGATGGAGCCAGTGAGATGGCAGAAGGGGTCAATGCCATGGAGATATGAAAAGGAGCTACTAAGCACATCCATTCAGATATTTCTTATCAAACTACAACCTACATTCATGCAAAATGAAAGACTGCGTGGGAGGTTGAGTTTTTGTCTCAAGTTTTGCGGCTCAGTGGCGGCTCTGTCTGTTGTAGCCGTGACAAATTGCATTCTTCTCAGTATCAAAAGACAACACGTTTTAGACTAATCGTTTTGCACATAGGGGGAAGGATTATGAACAAAACAGAATGTACCAATTGTAAGGTTTTGTTTTGCTTCAATCATTTTGGGGAATTTAACAACATCGTTTTGGACATACAGTATTTCCCCTCCTGGTTGTCTTTTAACTGTAATGCTACGTTTTTTTTTGCATTTTACACTTACGACTACTAACAATTGTAGGAGGTCGATCTTGGTATGCAAATCTAAAGGCTTCTTACATCAACATTCATCACAAACGCAATTGGCTACAAATTAATATTTTCATTCACCCATGCCTCCCCCATTCTTTGAAGGTCAAAGCATATTGGATGCATCAATTACCCCGATAATATCTCTTGCATCACCAAGCACTAAAATATGAGCGCTCCTCATTTATTATGGTAACAAAGCTCTCCCCCTCTACCTCTTCCTTGCTCTCTCTCTCTCTCTCTCTCTCTCTCTCTCTCTCTCCATTTCCTCTCTCTGCTGCTTTCTCCTTCCCTCTCTGGTCCCTCTTTATTACTCTTGCTCCGTCATTCTCTCGTGTAGATTGATTTGTACAGTTTCGCTACAAAACGAATTACTATTCCCAATGCAGGACTAGGATACTTGACTAATCAAAAACATTTCAACGTTCTTTGCAATCTTAGACATTCCATGAACTCATATCTGCCCTTCCTTTTAGGTCCTAAGTCAAACGTCCGTGTAACTGACAGAAGACATTTGCTCATGCAGTAGAAAAACTGAATTCAATGTGAAATTGGATTTTTGTCACAGAGCTCGGAGTATTATAGAATTAGGCCTAGTTCACTTCAAGACCCTAAACGTCCTGTGATTGCTGTACACGTCTACATCAATTTGACCAAATAGATGACTATAGATGATTAATGTGTGCCCCTCTTGATGTTTTATTATTTATATTTGTCACATCTTTTGAATATACCAGGACAAAGAAAAATCTGTTGAAAACATGCTCATCAAATGCTGCAAATGAGGCAATGTGCTACTTTCTGACATAATGCAAGAGGCTATTACAGGCAAAATCTTTAAGAGTCAAATATTTCTTCCGGCAAAAAAGTTCAATGCAAAATTATGCAACAAAGAGCAATGGTTCTTTTCAAAACTGTTCGTTTATCATGTTCTTTCTCTTCCGTGGAAGCCAAAGTGTTCCACAAAGTGCTGCTATTTAAATCAATACATTCCTCATTACAGACTCTTGAATATTTCAACAGGCGGACTATCACTACAGATTAATAATTTAACTCTCTTATATCAGTTGGGATGGGGGGTTCATTGGGACCCCAAACCCTCTGCTGTAAACCTGGCTGTCCTTGGTGGGTTTTTACCGCATGGATAAATGGAGAAAGGGAAAAAGTCAGGTTCTAGGGTCAGAGATTCTCGGTGGTGAGAATGCCAGGGTCACAGGTCAACCCAACGACTGCAAATGTATCCTCCACTCCAATTAGGGGTGATCCACAAAACATATTAAATGGCTTCTCTCATTCTAATGAGATCCATTTGGGCTTTTTGAATCCCTAGTGGATGGGTGGCGTTTGTGCTCATTATCATATAACCCTTGTGACCTAATGAGTTAAACATTCAACACTCAAAAGAGAATCTGGCACAAGAAGTGTATCCCTTCCACTATTTGTCACGGTGTGGTGTTTCTCTGTGTAATTATTGGTTTCACCTGTCCTCGTTTGAGTCATTGTGTCCACCTGGGCCCTTGTGTTTGATTGGTTCTTTTGTGTTTTGGGTTTGGTATTTAAGTACTCTCTGATGGCTTTGTTGGTTCATTGTTTAAATGTCATGTGCCTACCTTTGTTACCGCTGTTCTGGGATTTTTTTAAAGAAATAAACACTTTGTGACGTCCACCCGTGACTAGATCTACTCTTTCCTGTGAGATTCTGAAACTTATTCTCAACGTATGTGTCAGTTGTACAGTAAATATCTTTCTTTGCAAGATGATTACATTTTACTTATTCAGTAAGAGATTTTTTCCCTCATTAAACATTGCAGGTGAGCGCCTATTGATTCCGAACCTCAAGGTCCCACTTAATAATTTTTAACACTGATTAAATAATGTTGCCGTGACTCAAAGCTTCCACTAAACTCCCCAAATATGCTATAAAGTATCTCTGCTTTTGTGACTGGTATTTGGTAACCAGTGGCAGCAGGTAGGTTGCCGTGACCCGCGCTGCAGGCATTACATTGAGCCTGCTGTGACACAGTATCCAAAGAGATCAGTGGTGTGCAGTGGCATAGTTAGACAAAATGGGGAATAAGAACGTGCCACTTTTCTCCTGATGCCTCCACAGAGCAGGGGGAATAACTCATTTCCCTCCTCTCCACTTCACACGCAGCGGCGATAAGAGTGCGATAGCGGGACCGGAGCTGGGGCTTAAACGATGCGAGGACAGAGTCCCCCCCACTGCAGTTCAGATTATGGAAATGATTCCCTCCCCCGCCGTGGCTGAGCCCTCTGGTAAAGAAGACTGACTGGTGGCCCGTTGGCTGAGGGGTGCTAGACGCGCGCGCAGAGACACGCTGAGTGTGACGAGCACCCTTCTTTCAATCAGGTCCCCATTCATCTCCTCCTCTCGCCGAGAGACAGGTCACCATTTTTGCATAATTACCTCTGTTAGAGGAAATGCTTCCCTGACACTTCAACATGTAATGACACAGCGGGAGCACAATGCAGCACAGCCACCACCGTCAACTTTGATCTCTTCCGTTCCTGGCTTCACCTTCACGCAAGGGACCCTTTGATGGACCTCCAGTGATCCGCTGAGGTCCAAGTGTTAAGCGGTGGAAATCCTAGAATCCTTCCACAGATCCTTATTTGCAGCTTATGTATCTGTTTGTGTATGCTCTTGGGATGTATCTCTGTCTCTCGATGCTCTTTGGATATTTTCGCAGGAAGCCGCTCGGCCGGACAACCTTACACGCATCCACGTGGGTGCCGATGTTATCTCAATTCCTCTCCGTGCCCCCTCCCTCTCTGGCCCCCCTTTCCTCCCTCTGCACCAACACTGTAGTATGATGAACTGAACTGCTCTCAGTAGATCGATGGGCCATCAGTATAAACCAATTTCCTTTACAATCCGTGTTCTGGGAAATAAAGAAAGATTGGCTACCATTCCCCTCGGGAGTATAACGTCTTACTGCGGGTAAGGCAACACGTTGTTCCTAGCATTCTAAAAAAGAGAATGCATCATATGATCCTGTGCACCAATTCCCTGCTCAAGGTTGTTCACAAATGACATATATTCTTGGCCACTGTGCGTCACTTGCTGATCACGTGCCTGACGGACCCCCATCCATAGTAAGTTTTACTAAAGAGCTGATTTCAAGTGACCTCGTTATCGGATTGTGACCTCCGTCTTCAAAAGCTGGGAGCATACCTCCACTTATGCGTTTATTCGTATAATATACAACATTGAAATCTTGTGAGCAGTGATGTGCAGCAAAGGCCCGCCAACGTCAAGCACTTGCTGGGCCAAAGGCTACAGAGAATGTCATTATGTTTACCAGGTTTACCAGAGAGCCCCAATCAATGAGACTTGTGCACTGTGGTTTGGAGTTATCAAGCCTTTTCATCTGGCAGTGAATCACTGCACAGCCCAGACAGGGCCAGGAGCCAAGAAGGTCTGGCGTGCAGTGTTGCCAGATGTATGGTTTTCAATAGAAGTGTCCGGTTTTCAAAAAAAATACTCGTACAGGTCTGGTCGGAGGATGAGAAGTAATATATCATTTTGGTTTAAAAAATTCACCACTAAAGGACTGACTTGTGTTACTTGTTCAAATCAGAACCACATAATAGCTGTATAACACTTGAGGCCATGAAACCTCTCCTTGATACTTTTCCACCTATCACTCCAAGATGGCGCATGCAAAGCACACCAGATTGGAAAGAGTATGAAATTAAACATTATGCATGTTTCATATGTGCATTATGAAACGAGGGACTGAGTAACAATAGGCCAAGCGTTACACGATGAGATCCATGCCTAAATAGTCCAGAATATCACACGTGTGTATTAGAGCAGTACTAAGGAAGCAAATACATTTTGAATTTGTAGCCATCATCCAAATACAAAATATAAAATGAATTTGTCTGTATGTTTTTGGTTGAAATATGCTTGCAAAATGTTAAAGTACTATTTTAATGGCCACACAGTCTACATGCACGGAGATGTGCAAGTGCATTGATGTGCCAGCCCATTCTTGCACGTAAACATGTTATCCTCTTTTGTCAGATTGTATATCTATCTTGCCAACTCTACTTTGCAGAAATGTAGGGACAACACTCACACGCCCCTTGTAGACATGCCATGCAAGCTTGTGAGAGTTGCTCATTACAGGAAGCCTTTCAAGGCAATTCCAAATTACATATCCTGACAAAGTAGGCAGGTAAGTATTCTTATGTGAAATACTTTTGTTCCTTTCCTCTATATTTAAGCACAATTTGCATAATTAGAACATCCAAATTATCATGTTTCATAATTTCAGAATCAAACCACCACAGAATACAGAGCTATTCTATCTCATTGTTCTCTTCTCCCCAGCAGATGGTCAGTTAGCCAATGAGCCCATCTGTGCTCACCTGCCCTCTGCTGGCCGACTCTGACACTGCCTCTGCATCAAAACCCATCCGTAGTCGCAAGGAGTACACTGCACCTTTTGATCTGCTGTAAGAGTTGTTTACGCAGAGCCTCCTACTTAATGTTTTGAAATGGCGATTTAGCTACAGGATCTTCAAATGGCTAAATGAATACTAAATTATTCTTGGCCCACATGAAATGAATAGAACTTGCTGCTCTCAACCATCCGAAGTCAAATACATCTTCAGAGATAGAGGTAAGCGAATACACTCATATCAGGTTACATGACCCCTTTGATCCTGAGAGAGACAGATCGAGGGGAAGGGGAGAAGAGGAAATTTATCCTCATTATACTGCTCTACAGTATTCCCAATACGCAATTAATAGCGCGATCATTTCTTAATCAACTCTGTTGACACCCCGTACAACCTCATTAGGAAGCACAAAGAAGCATTTTGTATTGGCCACCAGGGGTTATCCACATGGGCCTTGTAGGCCGGACAAAGACTCTGGGCTGAAAGGAAGCGGCGTGCTCTGTAGAAATGTTCTGCCGCTAATTATCGAACGTCGGCTCCTCTTCCCTTCTCAAAGAGAGTGACCTTCTTCTCGCCATAGTCATAATTACGACTAAATATGTCTTGCATTTTGAAAAATTTCATGTCAAGGTTGCTTCATGAAGGAAATATATATACTGGCATTGCGGACACACTTGGCGATACCCTTCCTTGGGAAATAATTGGAATTCCCGTCATGCAGTGATACTAGCAACGGAGGCACGGTTCCCGTACGGGTGATACCGAGATAGGGCTGAGAGGGACACGGCACAGGGGGTCGAGAGAAAGAGATGGATAGAGCAAGGTGGGAGAGTGGGAGGAAGAAAGGGAGAGAGAGAGAGAGAGAGAGAGAGAGATTATGTTCTACTGTATATAGGAGATGGTCGAAGGAGATCAGTAGCCCGAGTACCAACTCATCCCATTGGGTAGACACTTTAACACCCCTTGGTGAAGATTCAAGCTTCCCCAGTCATTGGGACCTCTGAAGAATAAGGTTTTTTTGAGGAATCTCATGTTACAGAAACCAGTTTGATGAATGTAGTAGGGTTGAATTGCCTGGCACTGTGAATGGACAACCTGTATGTTTTAATGCGTTTTGAACAGTGTGAATGTGCTTTATAGCTAAAACTATTTGTGTCCAAGACAAATGTACTTTGAAACTAAGAGTCTATTGTACCTTTATCTTATCTTCATAATCGTATTTGAAACAAACCTCTGTGGGCAAAGTCAATGTTCTGTCCCTGAACATTTGCAATGTCCACATTTCTTCTTTTGAGGAAACGATAAGACTTCCCTTTGAGGCCATGCCCCACATACAGATGAAGATCGAATATGAGGGGCCAGATGTTCAGGAATCCTAATGAAAGAACAGCAAATGGGGTCTCGGCGGTGTCTTCAGTCTGCATCTGTTGCTCAGAGGTTAAGTCAGGGTCACACCCCACAACTGATGTCTTAACGCTTGATCAGGTAAGCAAATATTCAACTGTAATCCCCTGAGCACAAAGCTGTGTTTACTGAATATGATATCTTTTTTTTTAAATTATTTTTCTTTTCTTGTTACTGAAAAGGTTTTAAAAGAAGGGGAAAGAATTTTCAGAAAAATAATTTCTGTTTACAAAGAATCATGGCAGACTGTTTTTGTTTTGGCCTGTGCGTGGGTGTGTGTTAGTGTGTTAGGGGGGCCTTCGGGATATTCGTTGTTTTTTAGCCCCAGTGTGTTACTGTACATTTTGTCCATTTTGGTGTCGAAGAAATACAAGCATCAAACAATTGGTCCCCCTTGCCAGAAACAGCAACACACGACATAACGTTTCTATGGCCACAGCAGCTGTGACAAGATTCAAGGCCAGCCAAGAAAGACAAGCTTGACAGAGATGCCGATTGTGGTCGGAAATTACAACTCCACAAGCCCAATGACTCCATTTACACTGTCTCGCTGGGCTTTACCTGAGACACTTTTGGAAGGGTTTTGTTCACCCACACTCTGCCAGTGGCCACTTGTAGTACGTCTTCTAAGCGGAGTGTCGGCCGGTATGATTAATAAGCAAGGAAGCTATTCATTAACAAGTTGAATTGATTCAATGGTCCTTATAAGGAAACCTGTTCCATCTTTGACGGTAGGGATCTTTGCGTGTTGAGAAGATCAGTTAAGAGGGGGCTGATTAATTGCAGTTCAGAAACAGTTTATCAAAGCCTCTTTTAACGATGTCTATGATTAATAATTAACCTGCGCACGTATATGTATTCAGACCTTTCATGTATAATATATTGACGTAGCCGTGCTTCTGCACAAACAATCCGACTGAATATCAGGATTCTTGCCACTTGAGGAACAACGCCATACAGTTTTCTATTGTCTTCAAATATGTGCATTTCAAAAGATCCTCCGGCTGGTTCAACTTACCCTCCAGACCAGGGGACACTGGTTGTAACAGTGTCACTTTTCACCATTGTGGGGGGTGGGTGGGTGGGGGGGGGGCCATTAGGTGGACACAGGGCCTCTAATATCCCCTCAGGGGAACAGCAAGGATGGCCGCTCACTGTGGCAGCCGGGTTCACCGAGCAATTAGGAGCACCGGGAGCGCCTCTGTGCCTTTCCCTGGTGCCTCTCCGCCTCCACAAGTGCTGAGAGCCGCAGAGGGGTCACTTTCAGCCTCCATCAGCCCCACACTAGCCGGGGGAGCTGAGGGCCTAGCGCGCCCCGAGCCTTAGTGACAAGTGACTTCAGCAGAGCACAACTGGAACGATTCTCCTCCTGTTCTCCCCTCTCTCTGTAACAGTGTCTGATGGATCCTTTGGCCATTCTCCCAGATCACCGCCATTACATATATTTTTCTTTATGCCCTTGTTATCCCAAGCTCCTTAATGAATAATTTATGGAAGGGAGGGTAGACGGGGGTTGAAAGCATTTGCCTGGGAGTAAACATAGCGATATGGGAGATGACTGCAATAAAACGATATGGAAGAGATCATTTGGCCTTTTGCTAAAATGGATTTCAAAAGATGTTTAATGTGAGACGCAATATTTTTAGGCATCAAACGCCGTTGCTTACAGTCGATTAGAGGCGCGGTGCCACATGGTGCAAAGAAATATAAAACGTATTGACTCCAGGAAGCAGCGTGGAAATCATGCATATATTAGCTATGGCTTCACATCATCATTGTTTCGAGTGGCACAATCCAGACGCAATTGTGATCAGGTCACTGAACTGTTTAAATTGTGTTCCGTCCACAATTGGCATGGACCAAACCAGTGTAGAGTCTATAGAAATGTTTATGTTCGAAAATACCAGCTTCTCACGTTCCCTGGGAAGCCGTAAACACACCTGGAGCGTCCTCAAAGGGATTCACTCTGGCCACATAGCAGGCGAGAGAGGTGCAACATTGCTGACGGAAGAAAGGAGACTATTTCCAAGTCGTGGCAAGTTGGTCCATGAGCTTTTTCTCTCTCACCTACAGGTCCTCGGAGAAATCTTCACTCCAATTTACCGTTTCTCTAGGACTAGAGGAAATTACTGACTTGAAATAGGGAATTGAGTTCCCGCTCGTTTCATGCACGTGGAGGAGAAACCGTCACCTTCAGAGAAGGCCCACGGGGCTCATGGGAAACAGCAATCAATGGCTTTCCCCCTCACAAAGCAATAGAGGGAGGCTTTCAAATCATTTTGTATATATTGTTGCGACAGCATGCCACAGTCTGAGTGCTCCTTGCACTTAAAATCTACTTCATAAAAGAAGTAGACAAGATTATGGTTGCATCCCAAAACCCCTTCTAGCATACTAGAAAAAGATTTAGAATGTCACAATACTTAGTATGTCAAATGCAGTATGCCAAACATACCAGGATGTCCTACTGCATCTAGTCGCATGTTTCAGTATTCTGGCCAGCATACCTTTCTGGCTATTCTGACCCACAATGCTCTGCGAAGCGTAAGATACATCATGTTGACTCTCCCAATCTGAGACTGCAACGGATGTTATGACGAAGCAGTATGTCCCAACTGTATGCCTAATTTATGCAACAGTACGTACTGTGTAAGGGCAGATTCAGTGCCTACTAACATAAATAAGAAGTAGTATGCGATTTGAGATGCAGCGTGTGTCTTGGTGATGCTTTAATCACGATGGCCGGCAGTCACAGGGTGGTTGTGCTGTGAACCAGGTGTGGCGGGGGCAGTAATGGGGCAGAAAGTATTGAAGCTCAGGGTAATCAAATGAAAAGGGAAAGTGGGCTGGGCTCTGTGGAAGAGAGGGATCGGCTCCATGCACTTCAATAATTGATCGAACAGCCGTTAAATGGAAATGTGTTTGCATCAATTAATCATCTCCCCAGATGCCACTAATCGGCCTTTCCCGCCGAGGTATCAAAGCAATCCCGCCGGCACGGCCGGTTTGCGCCGGGCACATCTCGTCGTTCATCATGTTTTACTGTGCTCTTGAACCCGGCTCTCTGAGTCTATGACAGGTTGATTAAAATATCATTGCCATGGAGTGCGCTGGAATCTTTACTCACAAACGCCATGAGCACCTGCCTGCTGTGAGTCCCCATAGCGTTATTACTAGCGGTCCGGCAGAGTCTCAGTCTCTCTCTCTCTCTTTCTTTCTCTCTCTCTCGCCGAATAGCAGGAGATTAGACAGCCCTTTGTGCCCTTCCAAACCGAAGTGGAATCAAACCTAATTTAAAATGCATTCGTCAAATATGTAATTAAATATTGATTGATCTGTGTGAGCATTTTGGCGCGGCCTGCCCTGAGTCACCTGAGAATAAACTGATGGGTATGTGTTACTTCCAGTCCTCCCTCTGTCTAATCCCTGGGAAATCAGATCCCCTCCTGCCTTTAATTAAACTGAGAGCACACGCTGATGCGTTCCATATTTACGAGGTCAACGGGCATCCAGGTTAACCCAGCCAGGGATTATCTCTTAGAATTGTGGGTTACCGCGCACGCTTCTTACTCAGAGATGATCACCGGTTGATAAAAGCCAGAGATGGCTCAAATAGATGTGCTAGTAGATCTGGTTCAATTAATAATGACAATTCCTCTCAGTTACATTCTGTGTGTGCTTGAAATGCAGAGACGAAATGACATGGCTTTTGAAATAATTAAATTGGTTTCATTAAGTACATCAAAAGTAATTTGAAAGAAACAATTGTTTGATTTGGATAATAGCCTTTTCCTGTATTGATGGCCGACAAAGTGGAAAGCCATTTTGTCCTCCGTTATTCTATTGCATTTCAAAATGATAGCATTTTACAATTCGCATAGTGTCCTAACTATAAGGGGAATGTTATTAGCCTGCTTGCCAGACTGGATGCCATTGTGCTAACATCACTATAATCAACGGCAACAGAGAAGTCTCACAGGAAGGGGAAGATACCTATCATATGATTAATGACTTAGCCAGCTGCCACAAACTATGCCGGACCGATATAGAGAGGACTTCATCCATCATAAGTGTCCTGACACATAAAGTTTTTGTAAGGCCTTTTAAAAGCTTGCTTTGGTGTATTTGCCTGCTGAAGCTTTGAAAATCTCTACCTAGAGATTTACTTTGAGGTGGATGGTCTGGCCGTGCACTGACTTAAAGTCAATATTGTTTTGAAAAAAAGTTTTTCTTGTAGCAGAGATGTGAGGTAAAAAAATGACCCATCAGAACCACAGGGGGGAAAGGTAGTATTGGCGTTTCAGCAAAATTGCCCATATTTTAGCCTTACATCTGCAATGGTGCACCACTGCATATTCATGCCATTTAGATGCAATAATGCATTCCCCCAACTCACCAAGTAATAATTATTATGGTCAGAAAAGTCTGTTTTTACACATGATTATGATAATACCAGGACATTTTATTATTCCATCTGCTTTAAACCATTACCATTTTTGTAAAATGGTCATAAATCATTTGACCATGTGGTCAACAGGATTCGCCTTAATGGTCACATTAGCATGACAGGTCACCAGGGGTGCAGCATGGGAATGATTACAAATCCACCCACCCACAGGGACACCTAATGTGCACAGGGTTTACTCACACCATTTAAGTGAGCACACAAATACAACGCCTCTAAACTCAAGTCAACGAGGTGTGGTATGAATATATGGCCAACCAAAATGTGGATTGAATCACTTTTCTTAGACCCAAGCAGTATTGTTTCTTTTGGTTTGCTTTCCTTTCTTTGTGAGAAAACCTATTGGAAAACCAAGCCCCCCTGAGAAACCTAGTTCCAGTATATTTGGGATTTCACCGAACAGTGGAAACAAACAATTGCCGCATCATAGTTAAGGGGAAAAACATTCAAGAAACCTCCCTCTCTATCTGGGAGCATCCTCAGCCTGCAGCAGATCCCTGATCTTCCCCAATGATCCACGCACGTTTGGAAATAACCCAACCAAATATTTACCAAGGTTC